>QGOA01002724.1:0-11494 GCA_003313075.1 Termitomyces sp. MG16
GAAAATCCAAAGTGTATTAGAATATATACTGACAATATCAAGGTAGCTACTCACCTGGCAGAGGGAGATCCAAAGAGAACAAGTCTAGGGATTCCCTATGACAGGTTGGACACTTTTGGGGCCTCTGAAGCATGGGAAACAACTGTACAGTACAACAAAACTTTAAAAACTCAAAAATTGCCTACACAAACACTTGTACAAATAAGGGGCAAACTCTGGCAAACTCTGGCTTATATAAGCAGTCTGGAAGCGGTGCTGAGTGGGCCCACACTTGTCTGAATGGTGGCTAAAGAACCAGAGCATCTCAAGGGCTGAGAGTGGTACTAACAGATAGTGTTGAAAGAATAGAAACAGTAAAATGTGTTGGAATTAGGTCATTCAACCACCACACATACGCTGAGTAACCGACCACTGTTGAACCATGTCACACTAATCACACATGCTTTGTCTGGCCACCAGGGCCAAAGAGCATTGTTCGTATTTCGTATAAAGGACTCACCACATAGACAGCACCCTCAGTCGATTATAGAAAGACTGAGGGTGAGTACCTATAAACATCTGGACTATTACTTACAACTCACTGTACACTCAGATTGACTTATACGTCTGATCTTAGGTACAGTGCAATAAATGAGTCGATTATAGAAAAACTGAGGATTGACTTATACGTCTGATCTTAGGTGCAGTCTATTCATCACACGGTTAGATTTCTAACAAAATGAAATAATGTCAGAAGAAATAAGAGAATGAATGGAAGGAGAGTGAAGAGATAAGGAGTGAGAAAAGGAAGAAATGAGGAGTCCCCTGACAGATTGTGTCTGTTTACATGTGCAACAAGCAATTGCCTGCCATGCTGCATCTCTGATTTGTTTATCTGGTTCAGACCATAACACTGTAGTGTTGATGACACACAATAGGCAACTGTGACCATCAAACTTTAAGGGCAATTCTTCCTTCAGTATAGAAGTACTCATACTGATGCTGTGCATGCGGGCAACTAGACAGATATTTTTAATAGACAAGTGGTTGACTAGCTCTCATACAGGTATTTGCACATGCACAAAGCCTTTTGTCACAGGATATAATGCAATACCACTGGCATTTATGTGATTAACATATTTAAACACTAAAATGTGCTCATGACCAGCAGACACATGCAGACTAACTGCCTCTACAGAAAATGAATAAAACTTGCTTACTAAAGTAAAGTATGCAATGCAGAGTATCTCTCTTAGAGTAGTGGAGTGTACAAACATGGGATTGTAAGATGAATAATGGACATAATACATTATATGTGTAGAGATGACTTGCATGCTCCATAGTAAGAATAATGTGTTTGAGTGCAAGTATATAAACAAGGGATAGCCAGCTATCAGAAAGATCAACATCCTCTTCAATTAAATGTACTATTACTTCAGCATTACACAGGCTGTATTTTACAGCAAGTCGAAATATACCAGTGCTAGACACACAGTCCCTCAAGAAAACTGCAAAATTGTGCTGTAAGACATGTTCTCTGGCTGACAGAACTCATAAAGCATGACATGTTCTTGCAGTGTGCATACCAGTCCAAAATTGGCAAACATGTACCCAAGAGTATATCAAATTGTATATGTTGATGTAACTATGAGGAGACCATTGAATGTACAATTGTTTGTCCAGATAAATAAACCACTGTTTAATTGATACAATGTCTAGATCAATATGCAAATACTGTAAAAGGCATCTGAATATGTATAGTCACAAATACATGTAATGTAAAAAGGCATAATAAAAGTAGTGCTGGTTTACTGCAGCATACTTACATCAGATGATATGGTGGGCAAACCTACAAGAAATGCAGAGCCACCATTAGCAAGTCACATGCATGATACATTGTGTTTTAAATGCATGCAGATTGCATTTGAATGTTGTGTATTGTGTAGAGTGGTTCACAGTCTGGTTAAAGAGGGTTTAATCACATTCAGTTAAGTGTGTATATGAAATAAATTATAGGGTATAACTGACTCAATATTATATGCAGTTGCAGATATAACAAGGATGTATAAACTGCACATGATGAGCAGATAGACTCTAGCCTATTGCTTGACAAAAAAAGTGGTGAATCACATATTGAAGTGTAGTAGTTGTTACATAAGCATCAGTATAGATGATCCTTCTGGTAAGACCCATGATTAAAGGTTATATAAGCAATATGGATAGACAACCAATAAATATTTAGTCCACATGGCATGTCAAGTTTATGATGTATTATAATATTATATACCTATGTAAAAAGATTGAATATGGACATATCAACAGACATATGCCACTGTATACTTTGAAACAATATATTTCACACATATATAATACAATAAATAAAGTTGAGTAGTATCAAATATACAGAATACCAATGCTGAGCAAACAATATAGCAATGAGGAGAGATAAGTCAGCAGAAAATTTAAAGGCATATGTATGTTGCGTTGAAGCTAGTATATGTCTACCTAATTACCACCTACTTAACTACCAGGCTCATGTAGTAAACATAGTTCTCCCTGCATATAACACAAGTAAATATATTAGTGCAACATTAAATGGGTAAGCTACAACAGCTCATATGTCAGTTTACACTATTTAAGAGTTGAGGAAACAATTATATTACTTTGTAGGTGCAAGGCAGCAATGTAACATCAAACAAGACAACTACTTATATATTCATTCTATTACATACACATACAAATTATATACTGTATTTATTCATTGGTGTATTTTTTGTTAATAAAAAACAACAAAAAAAAGAAAAAAAAAACACACAGAGAGATATAGAGACAAGAAAAAAAACACACACACATATACATATAGCATGATAATACAGTTTCAGTGGTTGCAAGATGCAATTCTAGAATGGACTACAATGGTTAAATGAGTAAGCACCTGCTAATACAGATGTTTTACAATAATAAATACGTACCTTGACAATAAGTATGTTCTGAAGCAGTCAAAGATGGACAATCTTATTTGCAGATATTTTGATCAGATCCTGCAGTCAAATGGATTGGCAATCCTTTGCATTGTGAATGACAATTAGGTGGTGAAACAGTTTTCTCTGTTGAGGATTCAGGGCCAGAAGACTGATGCAAATATGGTTCATTTACAGCATTGTTAAGAGTCTCAAAGTCATCATCAAAATCATCTCTGTTGCTGTATACAAAGGTTTTGTAAACATTATCATTCTTAGGATTGTTCTGATCTAGGCAAGGT
Organism: Termitomyces sp. MG16; assembly: GCA_003313075.1. Classification (NCBI taxonomy): domain Eukaryota; kingdom Fungi; phylum Basidiomycota; class Agaricomycetes; order Agaricales; family Lyophyllaceae; genus Termitomyces; species Termitomyces sp. MG16. The sequence continues at coordinate 3,242 of QGOA01002724.1, forward strand.
GATATGTGCAATAGAGAGTACCTGAGTTCAGATGCTATTTTCTTATCAACTATTAAGATAAGGATAATCTATTATATACAAATGAATAAACCAATGAAAAGACTGACAATACTATAGCACACCATATGCATCACAAGTAGACTTCTCAACAGTGTATGTCAGGCCATTCCAATAAAATGATTGGTCAGAAGAACTGGCTGTCATAGTTTTGAAATAATCCCATGCAGGCCTGCCACATATACATTTGCAAACTGCCATCCAAACTGAAGAGGTACCTAGCCCTTCAACCTTGCCTTGCATTCTCAATGCACAAGTGGCTCTCTTAAGTAGAATGAGCATGTGAGCATATTAAGCCAAAAACACAGAGTAAATGGTCTGAAATGCATTGTAACTGTTTAAAGAATTACCAGACCTGCAAAAAGTATGATGAAGGAAGTACCAGTACATGATTTTGTGGGCTCTCAAGCAGTTTTTGATAGATGATTCAAACACATGAACATCTGTATTAAATGGGTAGTTCCAATTAATAAGAGCACTATGCAATTCAAAATAATTGCACAGCAAGAAAATAGACAGTGCACCTTCCCACTACTGTACTGCTGCAGTCTGTATTCCTTGTTTGCTGCCTCCTCTCCTGCCCCCTTGCATTACCTGCATTGCCACCACTCATGCCTGACCTGTCACCTCCTGACAAGGTAGGCTTCCCCTGTGAGAAGTCATGTGCACTGCTGTTGAAAACCTTCCTATAGATTCCTTGGTGCCCACCCATGCCTGGTGTCAGGGGACTCCTCATTTCTTCCTTTTCTCACTCCTTATCTCTTCACTCTCCCTTCATTCATTCTCTTATTTCTTCTGACATTATTTCATTTTACTGTTTCTATTCTTTCAACACTATCTGTTAGTACTACTCTCAGCCCTTGAGATGCTCTGGTTCTTTAGCTACCATTCAAACAAGTAGGGCCCTTCAGCACCGCTTCCAGACTGCTTATATAAGCCGGAGTTTGCCAGAGTTTGCCCCTTATTTGTACAAGTGTTTGTGTAGGCAATTTTTGAGTTTTTAAGGTTTTGTTGTACTGTACAGTTGTTTCCCATGCTTCAGAGGCCCCAAAAGCGTCCAACCTGGCATAGGGAATCCCTAGACTTGTTCTCTTTGGATCTCCCTCTGCCAGGTGAGTAGTTATTATAATATTGTCAGTACATACTCTAATACACTTTGGATCTCCCTCTGCCAGCTGTGTGACTGAGCCACAGCCTCTAGAGGTCACCCTTACACCTGGTGTCAGGCCAACATGCCAGTGCATCCATTCCTGTTCCTGTGTTTCCCTATTCAATCCCTGCCAGTGTAACTATTGTGCCCAACAGGACCAGCCATGCAAGTTCCTCATCCACAAGGCCCATTCAGGTCAGAAGAGCACCACTTGCAAGGTCTGCCCTCATACCAGTCACTGTGGGCTGCTGCCCTGAGTTTGCACAAGAATGGGTGGCCCTTCAAGTAGACCTACCAAGTGCTTAGGAGGACGGGGTGGGGTGGAGTGTTCATGACAAGGGCATGTCAGTGGAGGAGGTCTGGCCAGAATGAGAGGGGCTGGGGGAAGAGGACGGCGATGACGAGAATGAGGGGCCAGATGGAGAACCGCAGGCAAGGGGAGAACTCATTGGCCTTACAGTCAATGAAACATCAGTGGAGGCAGTGACGGCAACAGTACCTTTCCACATCTTCAGCGCTGCGTCATACAAGTTACATGACTCCATATAAGCCATTGCTTCCTCGAAGTAATCAGTACCTGCCGAGGCTTGAGATAACACTCTCAGTTAAGGTACACAAAACCTACCCGCGAAGTTCAGGTTCTTCAAGGCGCTCTCGTAGCACTTCGAGTGACTGTCTATCTTGAAGTGTTGATAATACTTTTCTAGAGCCCGAAGTTCGTGAAGGAAAGGAAGATACTCTCTGGGATCCTTTACAACAAAGATCAACCATCCATCCTCTTGTTTTGAGAAAAGCGTCTACGTACTTTCTGTGCATGCTGCACAATCACAACACCAAGGAAAAATCGTACATCCCAAGCGCCGTATTGAAAAGCCTATCCACACCAACCAAAGAGATGATTTACTTGACTGCATCCTCAACAACTTCGGGATCAATTTCTGCTTAATTCATAAGCCCCATCATGAGCGACGACAAGATGAGATCTGACCTTGCAAACAGAGCATGAGGGACAACCCAGCCTCATTTTCGGGCGGCGTTTTGACGACGTATGCCATCAATATTGAGTTCCGCTTGAAGTCCTTTCTCTCTAGCTCTACTCTGACAGCATCACAGAGCTTGGCAATATTTTCCGTCGGCTCAAAGCCCTGGACATATGATAGTGAGGTTAAGACCGATGACAACAAGCTTAGAGACCCACCCTAAACTGGTCAAGAACAGATTGATATGGATCAACCTCGTTAATCTATTCAACGAATGACGAAATTTGTTCCAAAAACTTGGCCTCGTCATGTTCAACGAGAACGTTAAGATCAATGCGGTGTTTTCAACATGCGAAGAACGCTTTGCGGTAATCACCTCTGTTTATTCGTATAGTCAAAAAATGAATTATAAATCAGATTGCGTGCGATACGCGTCAATATCCTGCTTGACAACTTCCATAACCAGCAGATGCGGGTTTATTGTCTCTAAATTGCCCCTGGGCATCTGCAGAACAAGCGCCATAGCGCTGGGCACGGCAACGACAATCCTCGAACCGCGTTCGACACGGCGGGTCCCCCACTCCGTCTTCTCTTGCTTCATCTCCACATCCTGAGACGCCGCCAGGAGGCCACTCAAACTCGTCACAAGGACGAAACGAGCATCATGCGCGGTTGTAGCAAACGATGAGACGAGGAGAGTGAGGTTTTGACATTGGCGGCAGGACGTTCTCGATTCGGAAGGGTGTCAGAAGGATTTTAGCTACCAAGCCAGTCAACAAAATCTTTCAAACGAATAGATATCAGGATGATGCTTACTTCCATCAAAGACGGTAACTGCGCCTGAGTCTATTGGGGGCTCTGAGGACAATATGAAAGTGTCCCATGCATATTTTCGTTGAAAGAAGGCAGCTGTATGTACAATGTTAGGGCACGATCACTCGAGTAAAGCAGGAGTACTTTTAGTGGTTGATATGAGGTGTAAAGCTTGTTCTGGATGCCAGGAGACCGAGGTGAATCGTACAACTTGTCCATCAACAGCGGGAGCTTCAATCTCTTGCTTCAAGTACCTGGGATAGATGTTAGTTGGGTCTCCAGAGAGATTACAAGACGCACCAGTAATAATTGCCCGTGGTCCAGAGTTGTACTTGAGAGAGAAATGTTAGTGTATGCATCGCTAGTTCTTCAAAGTGGAAACCATACCAGCATCTCCTTCGTCCCTCTCTACCCAGATCGCAAGAACATTCGAATCGGAACTCCAGCTCAACTCCCTTACGCGATACCCCCACTTAACCTTTCCCTTTCCAGCTAAATCCACAGCTCTAATCCCAAACTCCCCAGGCCTCAACCCATTCCTCTCAAAAAACACCACGTCGTGACGCCCCTCCGTCCCGGCACCACCACCTTCGAACCCGAATCCCTGCGTCCCAGCAATCAAATTCCGAGACGAGCGCCATGCAAGCGTGTGTTCGAGGCCAGGGACAGCCTCCGAGGTGGACTAGAGTTTTCCATCGCGGTCGTATACACGAAACGTCCGCTTGCGCATGGAGTTGGTAGGAGAAGGCGGGGAAAGGGCAGAGACGGCGAAGAAGGATCCGTCGCCGCGCCAACTTATACGTGGGGCAAGGTCGTCGTCTGGGCTTGAGCCGACCAGTGCTTGAGTGGGTATTTGAGCGGCGGCTTTACCTCCCTTCGATACACAGCCAACTGATTAGTAAATCATTATCAATCCATAATCATCATTTGATTCGATTCGTGGACGAACGGCCACGTATAACCATCTTTCCTACTCACAATGGCAAACCTCTTGCATGGATCGCGCCATAGGACCTTCGGCGTCCATAACTTGGGTACGGTCGTGCATTTATCATGAAATGATATCCATTCACCCTATGGCTCCCAGGTGGTCGTAATTATGACTACACACAGATGTACAGCCCTGACAAACCCGGAGAAGAAGCAAAAGAAAATGCACGAGTGTGGTATGTCTATCTCGATGAAGCAGAGAGTCACGATGCGGACATGATTGAAGGCTATCTGAGCATCCTTGATAGTCTCCTTGTTTTTGTGGGTATTGATGACATACATTCTTAGATGTCTTCCTAATTCCAATGCAGGCTGCACTCTTCTCCGCAATAGTAACGACATTTGTCGCTCAAACGTCTCAAGCGCTCCAACCCGATAACGCACAAATCACGGTATCCCTGCTTGTTGAAAACAACCAATTATTGAGAGCCGCCGGGAATAGAACGAAGATAGATGCTGTTCCTGCAGCATCTCTGGGGCCCGAAAGCCAGACGCACACTTCCATAGATGTATGGGTGAACGGACTCTTTTTCACCAGCCTCGCTCTCTCGTTATCAACTGCCCTCCTGTCTGTCCTAGCCAAACAATGGATCCAAGTTTGTACACTTCCTTTATCTTGGTCTTTCAGCCATCTCATGCAGGTGAATAGGCATATACTGTAATTGTTCCTGGAAGCGCCAAAACCCGTGCCTTAATCCGCCAATTCCGCTTTGGTGGTCTTGTAAAATATAAGCTCGGCGACATCATCCAGAGTCTCCCATTGATCCTACATTGCTCAGTTGCGATCTTTCTGGTTGGACTAGCCCTCTACGTTTCACAATTATCCCGTCTAATATCTGAAATTGTTGCTGTGATCACTGCTCTCACATTTCTCTTCTACTTTGGATCCTCCATGATTCCTGCCTTGGACATTACTTGTCCTTACCGCATCCCCTTCGTCTTCTATTCAACGAAATTTCTATTGTATGCTGCATATACTACAGGATACACGTGCCAGAATCTCTGGCGTATGCTTAATTGTTCCTTGAAGCCAAGGCACTTGTGGCGACCACGATGGGTGCCAAGGCAGTCTTTGAAAATAGCAGAACACAATGCAGCGTTGAACGGATTTCTCGATGATCCTCTCCCTCACAACTCCTTGGAGTGGGTTTTCAACCACTCATCTAACCTCTTTGTCAAAGACATTGTCGTTGAGGGGACTTGTGGCTTGCTTAATGAACGGTCTTCATTTGAAGAACGGTTTCTATACCGTCTGACCAGTGAATATCTTAACCCAAGCTCAGGAAATAGTTATTTTCTCTCTGCAATCAAATATTGTTTATCAAGATTGCCAGATACGTATTCAGCATCTTCCATGGAGGACGAGATTGGAAAAAGCAACAAATATGGCCAACTGATCAAAACTGTTATGAAGGCCTTCGATCTTAATAATCTGCTAGACACACCTGCTGGTTTCAAGGACTGGAAAGAACAGATAAGGGCTGCACTATCTGCAGCTTATGAAGCAGCAATCAGAGGCAGGCATCGGGTCCTATCTCGGTGGCTTCTGGATTTGGGCGGTCCCAACCTATTTCAATCTGGCAGCAGATCGAGCGCCATGTTCTTGAATGGATGTGCATATTACGGGGATGCAGAAGACTTGCATGAATTGGTGCATCGAGGAATTGACCTCAATTGTTGTGATTATTTTGGTTGGACTGCTTTGCATTTTGCAGTCCTCGCAGGCAATCTGGATGTGGCCATTGCCCTTGTTGAACAAGAGCCAGCTCTGATCTTTGCGCAGGATCGATACTGCCCATTGACACTGCTTGAAATTGCCATTCAAGACTTGCAGAACCCCCATACAATGGTGACGTACATCTTGGATCATGGTGCCCAATCATGTAGTCACGATGCACTCTACTATGCATTGAAAGGGTTTTCAAGCGTCATTGACCTCGAAAGAGTGAAGCTTTTGCTTGACTGCGGATGGAATAGAATGGTCAAGGATGCTGGAGGGAAAACATTGCTTGACATCGCATGCAGGGAAGGCAATGACACACTTGTCGAGTACTTGGAACATTACCAGACTGTCAGGCTCGCCCCATATGAAATGACATCTCACATTGTGAATGAAGAGACACCATAATCTCTGCATTCTAACCATGGAACTCTATTCGATATATGCATATATGTGATTTTTATGCCCAGTATACGACACAGATACAATGATACTGGAAATATTTATATATGCCATGTACCTGCTATAAGGAGCAAGGAGTACCATCTGAAGAGAGGAGAGAGACTTGCAGAGATAATAAAGAGATGGAAGCGTTGCCAAGCTTGCAACCATGGCATTGCAATGAGAAACGTGGATTTAACAATACTATAGACATGTTCAAGCATCTAAATGAAGCTTAGATAGCAAAAAATAATCAATTATGGGCTTTGCAGAAAAGCATGACACATACTTCATGCATAAATGTGTTTTGAGTCCAAGATGCCAGAGTGTAACCATTGGTTATGAGCTAGAACTGTCTTGTGTGGATCACACAGTGCTAAATCAGACTGCTGTATTGGATTTGACTAGTACTAGAGTGCATACAAGATGTTGTCTTATGTGGTAATCTACTGTGTGCTAATAGCATCATTGACGCATGACAATCTATTACATACCCCCCAATAAGACTGAATACTTGGTCTTAGGTGAGAGGTGGCTCTAGTAATACGCACAAAAGTACATGATATCAGGTGATAATGCACACTGCATAGCTGTAGGAAGTTAGTAGTACTGTCAATGGCAGTAGTGTCAAGTAGCAGGTGTCACACTGAGTCTTACTACCTCTTAGTGCATAAATGCACATACCAGCCCAACAGCAAGAAAGCAAGATAAAATTAAAAAATGAACAAAAATAAGACATCTGTCTGCTGTAAATACACGCTACCCTGGAATGCATGTCAGTCTGAGAATGTTGAGTTTGCACTCAGATTTACCATACAATAATAAAGGGTCTATGACCTGTTCAATGAGGCTCCTGTGACCACACCTGTCTTTGTCACCATTGACTCCTCCTCTGGTGTGATGGTAATCATGGGAGGGGGAGGCACTGATTCCATCCTCAGTGGGGTAGTTGACCTCTCAACTGCAGGCAAATCTACCACCATAGGCTCAGTTAGTGCAACGTTAATTGCTGAGGTAATGGTGGGTAGCGTACCATGTGCTGACATGTGTTTTAGGAGAGTGACCTAGTTAGGGTCCATGCCAATGAGGTAGTAGAGGCCCTCAGTCTCAGGGTTGATTGGGAGAATACTCTCCTTGTCATGCTTGAACATAAGACAATAATAATTGTCTTCAGTCATCTCCTGCCATCCATCCCATTGGGGGACTGCAGGTAGGGTGCCATACATGGCAAGGCATTCCATGCACTCATTGTCAATCTGCTTAAAGATGTCCATAGACATTGTTGGAACATGGAACTGCTGTTCTAGAAAGACCACACCATAGGTATATGTGTGATCCACCCAGTCCAGCGGAATTTGGTTGTGCAACAAGATGCATAGTGCATCATCATCAGAAAAGTTATGTGCCTGCTCATCTGGCACATGAACTTGTTGGATCTCAAGCTGAGGCCCACATTGGGGCTCAAAGGGTTGCTTGGGAAACATGACATTATACAAGGCAATTGCCTGACAATACAGTCTCAGATAGGCCATGACAAGAGTCATGCACCTAACAATCACAGGTTTGGCTGTGCTATTTGTGCAGAGAGCTTGACACAACATGAACCTGAAGAGAGTTTGCCAGTGCATGTGATATGCATGATCAACTGCAATGCCCTGATATGTGTTTTCCAGCCTGGGGCAACTAAAGACACTGGCAGTGTGTATTGAGCAAGCTGGTCCAGGTCAAATAGTGTGGCTGGGTCAGGTGTACACATTATGTACAGCACAGTGGATCCATCTTCTTTTGTGTGCAGAAAGCACTCCAGAATGTGTCATTGCTCCACATGAGCAAGGTCATCAGGACCCTGCATTGGGTTGATGAGGTCCTGGTACTGTGGCTCCATCATCAAGAGCCACATAGTTCTGTCATGCAGAGCCTCAACTGTTTGCTAAGTGAACATTTGAAGCTCCATGATCAACATGTATGCAACAATTCTGTTGCGATGCAGGATGTGCACATTCATATAATACTTGTAGAGCTGGTCCAGCTCTAAAGAAGTGTGGGGAAGACCACAAGGAGCATGCTTGTACACAATTGTGTGGGATATGGGCATGCTGACC
>QGOA01002727.1:0-35763 GCA_003313075.1 Termitomyces sp. MG16
ACAACCCTTCAGGTGTGAGTGACTGACACTTTTCCTTGTAGTTTTTGTCGCATTCATGACGGAAATCCAGTGATCGCTTCCGAAAAATAATGACAGCACTACACACCGCTGGTTGGTATCATGGGCAGTTGACAACGGACAATCTTCTTTTTGTAAAGAAACATTCTTACAAGGTCGCAATCACGGGATTCCAGGGAGCCAGATTGCTCCCTGATCATCCCTACCAGCGGGAGGCCATGATCCATCAAGACATGAGCGATCTTAATAAACTGTGTGGGCAGGCTAAGTCACAGTCAATTTGTCAAATATCGGCTTATGCATATCGTCAAAAGAAAATCAGTGCACTTGCAAAAGCGAAAAAGAAACGAAACAAGGAAAGTCGGCATTGATCATATGTGATGGTCTTCTCGGAATACGGCTGGCCTCCTACTCCTTACTACTCTATTTTTTTTTAGATGCATCTCGTAGATAGCCATGATATCAATTTACATACGCATGAACAACCAGGCGAGGCTTAGTCATATGTTGACTAGTCACGTGTTTGAAAGAGCCGTTCAGACATTGTTGAGAGGAGTAGTGTTCCCAGACCGGATGCGAGATTCCCTTAAACGCTTAGAAGCTCAGTATGGAGCTGCATTGGATTTCAACCCGGCTCCTTTTAGAATGGACGAAGGAATGCCTTGCTCCAACTTAACACAACCGCTTTTATTTTACGACAAACACCTCGACGAGCGATTGTCTCTAAAGCATATCGTCTTGGTTCCCTCATTCTCTGCGCATTTCAAGGAAGCGGTCAATGAGGCCTTGAAGGTTGTGACAGAGAGAAATGTGGATATGCCTTCGGTCGATGAGTGGTCCTTCCCAACGCCAGACTTGTATGAAGATTTTCACCTTGGCCCAGTCAAGGACGCCTTGGAAATTGGAGAACGATACGAGGATCATATAGGTGAATTCGCTGGTGTCCTTTCTTCCATGCTTCTGTTACATCCTACTGCTTCTTCATGGATCAGTTCTGTTCGGATGGATACAGCGTGCACACAGAAATATCATGCCATCAATGAAGACTTCAGGTTATTCTCTCTTCATCCAGATAATGGCGAAACAACACCAACGAGCATTTCAAAAGAGGCGTGGGATGCATTGGACGATATCAAACGAGACGAACTTCGAGAGCTCTCAGACAGATTTCCTGTGCTTGCAGTATGGCAGATGTTGTTTCCCTTGAACGGGGGCGAGGATGTGCTTAAACGTATGGATGAATTTCTTGTACCACAAGAAATACCGAAACTACAATGCCATTCATCCTGGCAAGGTCCAGCTGTTGTTGACCTTCCGCCTTCCCCGGATGCGCTCAACACTGCTTGGGGTTCTCCTGTGCTGTCGTTCATTCAAACTGTCTCCGAAAGGCCTAAAGTCGCTTCTCCGGCGAGAACTTCACTCCGAAGAAGCGCTCGATTGTCCGGACAAATCAGTTTGCAAGCCAAGAACCCTGGAAAAACAAATATGACCCGTCCTTACCAGTATGACCGACATTGGCCATCAGTAAGACTTCCTTCCGAATCTAAGCCTGCTTCCAGTGGCGAACTATTGGTGACATCGATTTTACAGCGTGTATGTATTCACTTTAGTCCCATCACTGATATTTCTGATGGTCTCTTTTAGGCATGGACTAGTGCAGTAGAAACCGATTCCTCCTTCATCATCTTTCATTGTGGTACCTTGGAGAGGATTGCCTTCCGTCATCGTGCCAGCCAAACTCTGTATATATCTGAGCTCATCGACGTGATGAACTGTAAAGACCCTCGATATGGTGAACTCCACTTGGGATTGTTCTTGTCAATAATTAAGGATGCCCTGGATCGAACGCTGCAACTGGTTGACTGTGAAAAACGAACGAAAAGACCCACAAAAAGAAAACGTAAGCATGATGCAGGAGAATGTTTGACTCCTGCCAAGCGGCATAGGACTAGGGCCGGACTGGCTCAAGAAACAGTACAAAAACTAGCTTACCAATCAAACTTGAAGGTATGTATGCCATCAATATTTACCATCATTATTACTGACCGTTAATTAGCGCGTATCTGAGGCCAGCTCAAGCCGCCAAGTGCTGTTGTTACGAATACAGCATCGCCATTTCAACTCTCCGAGCCCAGCTTCATTCTTTAAAGTTGATTCAAGAGTAACACCCCGAAAATCCACTTACAAATCTTCGGAATATATATGCGTGACTATCACGTCTACGATTGCCGGTGGCGCAACGGGCGATGCTCACAAAGCTACAATCGAACTCATGTCTGATGGGGAAACACTTTGTTTTCCAAGTGCTATTATCAAACTCTCTTTTGGTCGGACTGAAGGGAAACGCATGAGAAACGAATATGAAGTTTATCAGCATCTTAGCTCATGCGGTGTAACTGGGATACCCCATGTTTTCGGGCTATTCGAAGATGTCGAGAGTGATGCAATGGCGCTTCTGATGACTGACGTTGGGAAATGCCTCGTGGGTCGCACTCCATACAAAGAGGACGAGTGGCGCCCAGTCACAAAATCAGAAGCGTCAGTCCTTCAAAGAGTTCTTTTGCTTACCTTGTTAACCCTATATCATCGACAGAGATGCATTTATGGAAGTGTTGAAACCAATCCACGCTGCAGGTGTTCGTCACAGGGATCTTCGCGTTGAAAATCTAGTTCTAAGTGAAGATGGCGCGCCATTTATAATTGATTTCGACCGCGCCGTGTTGAATGCCAGCCAGCAATCACTGAAGCGTGAATCTGAGCACTTGCGTTCAGTCTTAAACGGAGAATACACAGAAGTTGGAGTCTCATTTGGTACACCTCGTTCCCGTGAGGCTAGATCTGAGGCAGGACTGACTGTATAAAGAGTAAAAATACCCCGGAAAATCTAGATTAGAGATAATCTTGAGACTGTCATGATGTCTGCATTCAATTTCAATCATCACCAATTCGGGCCTGTGCAGGGCCTGCAACAAAGGATGTATTTGAAACCAATGTGGATCCTGCAATGCAATAGCAGTGGTGGCCAGGCCAAGATTGTGGCCAAGTGGGTACGAGAGGCAATCACCTCTGATGCAAGAATATTATGTTCCTGTCCAGGAGCATGACCAGTACATATTGATAGCAGTTGATGACAACAACTATTGTGAGTGTTTTGGCAGAGATCCAAGGTGTGAATTAAGGCTACTATGGACTTACTGTTTATAAAGAGTAGAAATATCCTGGAAGATCTGGATTAGAGACAATGTTAAAACTGTGTTATTTGGGCATTATAACTGGTACTTGGATCTGTGCAGGACACAGGACCTGCAACAAAAGATGTACACTGACTCAAAAAACTGCCCAATGTTTGGTCTTTTTGGAAAGATTTACATTGTGCAACCATTATTTAAGCAAAAAATACACAAAATTCACATGATATATGGCTGCATCCCAGCTTCATAATGACAAGCTGTGCTGCATGCCTTTGGCATGCAGCTAGCATATCATTGGTGGCTTTGCCTTCAAACCCCGTCAACACAGTCTTCACCCTAACCTCACTTCATTCAGTTAGAGCTCCAAGTATGTATAAGTAACTCAACCTCCACTCTAACCTCACTTTGTTTGGTTAGGCTTCAAATATGTATATGTAACTCAACCTCTATCCTAACCAAACAAAGTGAGGTTAGGGCTCCAAATATGTATAGAGAACTCAGTGCTCAATCCCAGCCTCAACCTCACTTTGTTCAGTTAAGGCCTCAGTATTCAAAGTATTATTGTAAGCTAAATTGAACTTTTCGGATTTTTTAAGCATTTATAACTCTCAAAAAAAACTAAAAATCAGTTTATCAGTAGCCTTTCAATTTTTTCTGATTTTTTTTAATGATTTTCCAGGAATTCTTCAGGAATTTTTTAAGCATTTTCTATCAACATCTACTGGAAAACAGACCCAAAAGGCAATTCTTTATTCAATTTTTTTTTTATTTTTCTACTTAAGCCTTAAATTCAACTTCAATACTATCATTATATTTGTTGATATTTTTCTGAGTAGTTAAAAGCTCAAATACAATCTCAACCTTATTTTTTTCAAGTGCAAGAAATTCAGCCCAAACCAAGGTTTTTGATACTCTGTTGGTGTAAGGGTGACCTCTGGAGGCTATGGCTCAGTCACACAGCTGGCAGAGGGAGATCCAAAGTGGATTAGAGTATATACTGACAATATCATAATAACTAATTTTGGCACCTACAAGCATGTACTGTGTTCTTTGCAGAAGCACCTGCCAATGTACTTAATGATCTAATCAAACCTCCTCATGAATTGCTGGAGGCAGTAGAAAAATGATTCCTTCCCTGGAAAGTGCTAGACAGCTGTGAAGAGTGGCCTGATCACAGGAGAGACTTGTTAGAGAATGAGTTCTGGTGTTAAGTATGTTTATTGACTCTAGCACTTACCTTTCTTACTGCTCTGCATTGAATTCCTATTTGAATTTTGTTTAACTGCATAACATGAATATCAAACCCACTCAAGACATGTTATCCTTTTACATCATGTACATGTCTCATCATATTGAACCATGCTCTGTATGCTCTTACCTCTCTGGTATTTGCAGTCAATTAAAAATATGCTATCCTCAAATAAGAGAAATTCATTGTCCCAGCTTTATCCAAAACACTCTCACAGGCTGCATAAGAATGAGATCATTGCCTACCTGTAGGAAGTTGCCGTTGTCAAGAGACAACCTGCTCTGAGTTGTGAGTGGGACAAACCCATGCATGAACCATAATGATCTCCTTTTAATCTCTCTCCAGGTTTTATGGCCTGTTGTGACTAGATAAACTATGTCAGCCAGACAATGCACATCTGAAGAATAACCAAAAAATAATCAAATACCTATTTGTCAAAGTCTTCAGCAACTATTTTGAGTTTTTGCTCCCATCACACAAGTCTGATACTTATTTCAAGGGCAACAAAGTTGTCATCCTCAAAAACATGCATACTGCAGACACACACAAGTTTTTCATACTTTATCTTAGCAGTCAGAATAAAAAGTTCCTCTTTAAAAGAGAGCTTTGGCTGACAGAGAATATCAGAGGACTCATTTCTTCTTTCTTCCACTCTTTATTCCTTTTCTTATTTCTTCTGTCATTCTTTTACTTTACTGTTTTTATTCTTTCAACACTATCTATTGGTACGTACTTTTAGCCTTTGAGGTGCTCTAGTTCTTTAGCTATCATTCAGACAAGTGTGGCCTCTTCAACACCACATACAGACCACTTACATAAGCCAGAGTTTGCCTTTCTGATTTTCAAAGTCCAGAGTTTTCCTGCTCTATTTGTGCAATTGTTTGTTTAGGCAATTTTTGAGTTTTTTAGGGGTTTGTTGTCTTGTACAGTTGTTTTCCATGCTTCAGAGGCCCCAGAAGCATCAATTCTGGCATAGAGAATATCTAGACTTGTTTTCTTTGGATTTTTCTCTGCCAGGTGAGTAGTTATTATGATATTGTTAGTATATACTCTAATATACTTTGGATCTTCCTTTGCCAGCTATGTAACTAAGCCTGTCATGACCCATCCATTTTTCTGACAGTTTTTAACCCTCTACCCATATCCCTGCACCTAAACTCCTCTACCCAAGGCAACCCATGCACACAACCTTCTTGATGGCACATTGCATATCAGTGGCACATCACCTTCTTTCTCTATCTAGGTTCCTCCTTTTAGCCCCAACTTTCCTCACACTCCATCTCTAAAATAGGTACTCCACCAACTCTGGGCATGCTCCTGTGCACTTCCCAGCCTTTTTTGATTATATAAGGCTTTGGCCCCTTAGTCAGTTCTTAGTCTTGGTATTAACAGTATCTTCTACTTATCTTTTGCTCTACTCTCTGTCTCTTTCCTCATTTTTCCTCAATAAACTCATTCACTTCTCTGTTTCTTGTCTGATCCTAAGTCCTCTGACTAGTTCTACTTGTGCTTGCCCCTTGTATCCACTTGAGTTGAGTTTCCACTATAATCGGACTACTTCAGAGCACTTCAGACTACTACACAGAAGCCATCCAAGCCTCTCTAATTAGTGGGTTTCTTGTTCAACAGCAAGCCCTCAAGTCAGCAGTCCCTGACATAATATTGAGACTTTCTCTTCTCATCAGAAGCTCAAATAATAATAACTTACACCTAAAACTACAACTACCCACCATCAGCCTACTAAGTCAACACCTATGGCAGACCTCTTACAGCCTACTATCTCTCTGACATGTTCCTGACCACCCCCTCTCTACCTCTACCTCTACCTCACTCCCATTACCCTAACATTGCACCATACTCAACCCAGCACTGGCCTATAGACACCTCTAGATACCTGATAGGTACTTCCATCAGCCCAGGGCCTGTGCCTAACTAGCAAGCCCAGGTTCCCCTCTGTACAGGGTCCTAAGCAGCAGACTCATCTTTGGAGGCATCTGGGCACTTTTTCAGCATACTATAACATCTCCATACCAGCTAGTACAGGTTCCTTCATGGCTGGAACAGGGTATTCTCATGCTATGGAGGCTCACTTCCTCCTGTACCACCCTGCACATCTCTGGCCTCCTGTAAGGGGACTCCTCATTTCTTCCTGCTTTCACTTTTCATTCCTTCATTTTCTCTTTATTCATTCTTTTATATCTGCTGTCATTCTTTTATTTTACTGCTTCTACTCTTTTAACACTATCTATTGATACTATTTTCAGCTCTTGAGGTGCTCTGGTTCTTTAGCTATCATTCAGACAAGTGTGGGCCCTTCAGTACAGCTTCTAGACTGCTTACATAAGCTGGAGTTTCTGACCTGCACCTCTGCAGCTAATGTGGATAAGAAAAAGGTAGCGCCAAACTGGTCATGCAATTGCATGACCACGTGTGTATTGATGGAGAGACAAAAGTGCTAGCTGGCTATAGAAAGGCTGTTTTGGAGAGAGGTGGGGTGGAGGTGGTGAAAAGATGATGCAGGAGCTGAGCTGCAGAAGCAAAAGAGGAAATTTTGAGTTATGAACGCAGATGCCTGAGGTGTAAAATGGCAAGCTGAAGCTCTGCCCGTACAGTAGGGTTGTCTCTGAGATAGGTTCTCCAGGCCTGAGATGTCCATTGACCTATGGCCATTATGACGTCTTCTGAAAGACCTAAAGAGGCATAGTAGGTCGCACCCCCTGCTCTTGCAGAATGGCCACTGTAAGTTTTATCAAGAAAAGAAAAGAGTAGTGAATCAAACCACGCTCTAGTCGGAATTGAACCATCACAACGCACAAAGAGAGCATATTTAGCTCTGTGTATATGATCACATCAATGTGTGTATTGTCAAAGAAGAGTGATGGGATCAGCGATTTTGTGATGTGCAAATAGTACCTGAGTACCCATATAAAAGCGATTGGTTTTATGATAAGGGAGGTCGTAAGATGCATGACCTTGTGGAAAGTGGAGAGAGGAGCATTTTATAATCTTTCTCCAGTCGAACGTAGATTTTGATTTGGAAATGAGCTCTCCGGACCGATGACATCCATAGAAGGCACAAGACATCAGTGTCGCAAACAATAGATCATCATAGTCATTAGTCTGCATGGCTCGTGCCACGAAGCTGCAGAGATGTGAGAGATGCAGGGGAAGTTTTCGATGTATTGGGTCAGCTTGTATTTTCTTTGAGCCCTTAATTGCTGCTTTGACAAGCAGGTGTGCCCTGTTTACATCAAAATCTGGATAGATACTACAAAGGAAATGCCTGGCACCAGAAAGATATTTCAGTCCAGAAGCAATGAATCTGGAGGTGAAGGCAATGTACTTAGATAAAGTCTGTGGAGTGGGATCAAGGGATAGGCCATGAGAAGAACAGAAACTGATATAATCACATGCCCCAGTAGCGTAACAAGATGCTGTCAATTTTTCAATTGCTTCAGATTGCACGCGCAGAGTTCAAGCTTCGAGATCGGAGTTGGACATTGGTTGGCAGATTGTCCGACTAGACAATCCACCAAGGGCACCTAAAAGGACTTGTTCCATTGCACCGGAAGTGAGTCTCTGGGGGGCTCAAAATTATAAATGCGGTCAGCAGGAAATTGACAATGAAAGTCGTCAAAGAGAAGCCGAGAAAGGAGGTCAGCTCTGATGTTCTCCTTATCTGCTATGTGGTGAACACATAAGTTGATCCCTGTTTGAATGATGATCCCTGCAGCCGCCTTCAAACAGCATTATGCATATCTTCCGATGCACCGAGAGAATTGAAAATGGCTACTGAGTTGAGACTGTCCATGAAGACAAGAAGTCTTTTCAGAGGGTGGTCAAACAAAGCAACATGGTGGATGGCTGAAAGGATGGCTAGTAATTCAAGGAAAAAGATATCGACCTTAGGTTTCAATGGGTCAGGGTTTAACTAATATACAAACCTGGAACCAGCAAAGACAAATGCCAACGCAAGCTTTAGACTTGCATCGGTCCATAAGACAAAATCAGCTGACGAAGTCATCCCAGTGAATAGTCTCCAGAAATCTAATACCAATAGCTGACGGCAGAACTTTCAACAGCCAATTCATGTCATCTACCACCTCCCGATTCAAAAATACTCCAGCATGCATGGTTGACTTGCCTGCAATTTTACAGTAGATAGAAGACAGTTCTGGGCGTCCCCATGGCAAGACGTTAAGGAGCCAATTGAGATGGCCAGCTAGACGCTGCCAAGTATGAAGAGAAGGTCATCTGTTCAGTGTATTAACAAACTCATTTATTTTGGTTACAATGTTGTTGATCAATTCCCTGGTAAGGAAGATGGTACCTTGATTGATGTCTACCCAAAATCCGGATGATTTTCAGACACTCTCCAAATTCTTGTTTCTTTTTGTCCCAAGGACAGCCGATGGAATCCCATAAGATCAGCAACTGAGCCTGATGCCTAAGTCTAAGTCTTCCTTTGAAAGCGACAAAGTCAGAAGCCTTGTCCTATGAGAAAAATTCATCCATGAAGTCGTGAAGATCTGGCATGTCTAGCTTGACAACGTCTAACCAACATATGAGGCCTGCAATAGCACACCAACAACGAGGTGAGGTACGATTTCTGAAAACCAGACGATGTACTATACGCCACGCTCCATCAACCTTGACCAACTGTCTCAGTTGCCACAGAGGATGGGCCGGTAGATTGAGGAAGGCACTGAAAACATTGGATTTTCAGGTAATCAATGTAGTAGAGGGATTTTGACATTTAGCGTTATACAAAGCCTGTCCAAAAGTTCTCATGTCATCATATTTTACCTTGGCTTCAGCCCTGGGAATACCGTCATTAAAACCAGAGGCTGTGTGATCAGTTACCACTCTGGATTTTCCTTTTTGCCAGATGACAAACAAGGGAGACACCTTCATTCTGGGAAGGAGCGTGTCTATGTCAAGAGGATCGGACCATTTTCCAGCCTCGATTTCTTTATTTTGGAATTTTCTGATAGCACAAAGGTCAGACTCTTCTGTAGCATAATGTTCTGTATCAAAAGCATCCCAATCGCCTCCATCAAAGGGCCAGAACCCTTCTCCAAGGCTGCGCATAACTGAGGTGACAAAAGGCTGGTTAGGGTGGTCCCATAACATAGCTTCAAAAGAGTCTACGTTAAATGGTGTTTTGACTTGAATAAATTTGTTCATGGCTTTTAATGTGTTTTGAATCTTTGGATCGGAGAACAAATGAGCAGGTGAATATGGTAATGGAGCCACTGTTTCTGTCTCTCAAGCTGAGGGCGACATTGGTGATACTAAAGATGAACTGTTCCATACAAAACCTCTATGGAAACAGGGAGGAAAACTAGACGAGACTTCAAGGCGACATTTACTGCCTGTCAAAAAAGACTTTGGGCCTCTGCCAATTGCCTCATCAACTTCATGTGTCATTTCCACCTGCTGCTTTATGAACTTGGTGCCTCGTTTGGAGTTTATTGAAGCACTCGTCATTGTCTTTTGCCCTGTGTTTACTGCCACATTTGCAGCAAATGTTGTGCTTACGGTTATTTTGGCATGGCTCAATATTGCAGTAACCCATGTTCCAATTCTGACATATCGTCAAAGCTCACTTCTTATATGGTGTGAAGCGAGTAGTATAAGCACGCTTGGATCCAGCGAGAGGATGTGCTGCAGCTGCTGATATGCTAAGCAATTGAGAGAGGAATGGAACCTGTAGTTTGTGCTGGTCATTGAGTCGAAAAGAATTCCTTGCATATCTGTCACACGTCTCGGCGTCAAAGTGGATTGCAATTGGGGCAGCCCCAGGCACCAAATAAAAGTAGTCAACAATTCTACTGCAATAAGACGCAAGTTCTGCATCCCAATGCAGGTAAAATGCCAAAACTGCTGCCATCCACGCATCAAACGCCCTGGTCCAGTCAGACTTGGAAGATATCGTGCGGCGCACAGTCGCATGATCCTTTTTGATGATTGAGAAACCTCCAACAAGCTCCTTAGGTTCATCGTTATAATTGTAACCTTTGTCAAGCGTAGCATACATACAGCTTCTCAAAATCGACGTAATGATCCAGTATGACCAGTCTCCAGATTGACCTTGAGATAGGATCCTTGAACTTTCTAAGTTGCGCCATATTGACCAGAGAGTCAACAATTCTCTCTTTCCCATACTCTTGACAAAGTTCCCAAGTCTTAGCCAGGTGAGGGTCGACCAATGAATGATCCTGGAAAGAAGCCAGGTGGGAAGCAATAGCAAGAAGACTAGGAGGAATGGATGAGGAGTCAGGAGCATCCTTGCTTTCCAGCAATGGATTGAGATTGCCAGCTGTCTGAATGGGTGAGATCGTCTTAGGATCTTTGGTAGACACTTCCACCTGGTTGAGCAGGGCAGCCCAGGCTGCTGACTCAATAGCTTGCGCATGTGATGATGCCGCTAGATGCTCAGCGCTAGGGTCTAATAGCATGGCACTTTGTTTGGCACCAGGCTGGCTCATTGACAGATCTGAGGGTACCAGTGGAGTGCAAGGCCAAGACAGACTGGGTGCAGCTCTAGTTTTGGCGTGACAAATTTCAAGTCAATGATGGGCTGCATCAACAAAGTCCTGGGCTTTATCAGGTCTGAATCCTGAAGCCTGGAGCGATAGCACGAGGTCTGTAAGAGAATGCAAGCCTTCCACTGTCTCATCAACAAGCTTTTGACCTCTGTCAGATCTAGCCCTGACTGATTCAAGTTCTTGAAGCACAGAGCGAGATTCACCAGCTTGAAGAGCATGCCAAATGCAGGTCTCACAATTACAAATCTGAGCATTTTCAGAGGGCATAGATGATTTAAATGACGAGGGCAATGAGTAAAAGTTGACAAGAAAGGACTAGAAGTACACTAATAAAATACTGATATGGGAACTGTGAGCAGATGGGTTGACGTGACCTTCCTTTTACGTACTTACTTTGATATTTCGACACTGAAGTAGAATAACAACTCGAAATATACTGGGGTCGAAATATCTGAAGTGAAAAGTGAGCTAGGCTCACTGGGTGGCTCTGGAGTGGGTCTCACTGCTAATGTATGGAGCAAGCCAATATTAGAGAATATAGTAATATATGCAAGATGGCTATGATGGCGAGCAAAGCTCATGGTGAGACCCAACAATAGTGAGAGAGCGGAGGTGTGCTCACCTGGGCGGCTTGTGAGAAAGGATGAGGACAGGAGAAAGAGCCACCCAGGATGTCTAAGACCATTATGCCTTACTGACTTCAGCACGGCAACTGCCAGATCCTGGCACCATGCCGATGTCAGCTCACGATCAAGGAGGTGGAGATCGCAGGTGAGAGCGGAAGGACTCACTGTTATGCAGAGGCCTCCAAAAATGCTTGTCACCTTTGGTACTCGCCTTTATGCCAATTAATGGGGTAGTAGTAACTTGGGTTGTTGCCATCTCATGTCTAAGCTCCAAAGTCCAGAGTTTTTCTGCCTTATTTGTGCACTTGTTTGTTTAGGCAATTTTTGAGTTTTTAAGGTTTTGTTGTACTGTATAGTTGTTTCCCATGCTTTAGAGGCCCCAGAAGCATTCGACCTGGCATAGAGAATCCCTAGACTTGTTCTCTTTGGATCTCCCTCTGCCAGATAAGTAGTTATTATGATATTGTCAGTATATACTCTAATACACTTTGGATCTCCCTCTGCCAGCTGTGTGACTGAGCCATAGCCTTCAGAAGTCATCCTTACACCTCCCTAAATAGGTGGGCTGCTAGTATCTACTGCACAGTTCTTGCTCTCTCTTCTCAAGCAAGATATTGAGCTCAGAGTGGTGAGGAACAGTCTTTTAGATAGCATAAAAGAGTTGCTAGCTACCTGAGGCAGCATGATGAACTCCTAAAGTCGTTCTACATTATAGGTGTGAAATTTGTCCAACAGACTCAGAACCTGTTGCAGAGTCTGGAGTTACCAGATGCAGGAGTAATGCTGATGATGCTAACTGTGGTTGGGGATGCTGTATGCTATGTAGTAAAATGCCATCTTCAGCATCTAGCATGTATAAAGTGTGAAAAGTTCTGGCAGAGTCCTGGTGTGCTCAAGATAATAAGATTTGACAAGGTACTAGTAAATAGTGCTCCTGACACTATCTAGCAAACTTCCAGTGCCATGATTCTAACAAAGGTTTAGCAAAAAGATAAAATAGCACAATGCAAATGTGCTCATTGTTGGTACTATAAACAACAAAGATAATGTAGACAATGCTAGCACCTAACTTTAAAACAAAGTTAAGACAAGCTAGTGATATTTGACCTGTTTGTGCTTCTGGATGGTCCATTATCTGATTCTTAAGATTTACCAGAGGATTCATTTGCAGGGTATGATGTTCTTTAATGTTCTTGCTAAAAATACTCATCAAAGTACAAGTTAGTATTGCAACATCACCTAATGGTTGGTTGGACAGATTGGTATATTTGCAAAAGTGGTTTCTTGAAGTTTTTGTTTCACATGCCATTACTTGTCAAATCTCTGATAAGCCAATTGTCCTCACCATTAATGGTCTTGCAGGACAGCAAGACTATGTGCCAGGTTGTCGTAACAAAGGCAAAATGCCATGATTTGGGCCTGGATTCATTCCACTCCCAACCTAAGACCTCCTCCATCCTGATTGCCCTCCCAGCAAAATGCTCCAGCATTTTCTGAAGATGCAAGGCAACTACTGAGTAGACTAAGTCTTGGCCCAGCCAATAGAAGGTGTCACCATCGATGTGAGGTATTGGTTGGGGGGTCCAAGAAGGGTTCACCCTGGCAACTACTGGTTGCTGGGGCTCCAGCCCAGCAACATCCTCCTTGTCAGACACCGACTGCCAGGGGGTGGCAGAACCAAAATGTGGCAGCATCTGCCAGGCCAGTTCCTTCCTTGGCAGCTCATCTGTGGCCTCCTTGACCACCTGCTCATCTGTTGCTTCCCATGCATCCAGATCCTCCTCCCCTACTGCATCTTTATTGCCAGCTACTGCTGCTGCTTCCCCTGGTCCCTCCCCTTCCTGCTGGTATCTCTGCCAGGTCCCCTTTGTTGTCGACCACTGGCAAGGAGGCAACCCTCAGGTGGATGGGGGAAAGCAACTTGCTGGGCCTGGCTTTCTGATCCCTTGGTGGCAGGTGGCTAGCAGCAAGCGCCTTCTCCAACTTCTCTATCTCCATGTCCTCAGGGGTAGGGGGAGAAGACTCTACCCACACATGCTTTGCCTTGCCTTTCCTCTTGGTGGGCAAAGAGACTTGTTGTTTTGAAAGGACCACTGTCTCTTGGCGCTCACCAGCACCATGGTTATTGACTGTCATGTTTTTGTCCCCCTGGCATGTTGGCAGCACCAGGGAAACTTTGTTGATAGTGGCCATGTCACCAGCAGCCTTCCTCTTCCTCTCTCCCTCAACAAATTTCCACACTCATTTGACCAAGACAGCACAAGCGAAGGTGCGCTCCACTACTGCATCAGGGGCACCCCCATGCTTGCAACTCTTGGCACCATACAAAGTACAGGCCCGCTTGAGGGTCCTGCATTGATAGCAGGGCTGACTACCAGTAGGGTACCAGCACCCCTCTGGGTTGTTGTCAGCCCAGCATTTGTTGCACTTATAACTAAGTCAGCAAGGACAGTAAAAGAAAGATTGGTATGCTTACCACTTTCTGGGAATCCTTGAACTTCCACCTTGCTGCTGGCCCCATGGTCTTCTTGTTTTTCATTTCTGGCAAGGCAACTCTGGCATCCATTCTCCTGTCAAGGATGGCATCCTCTCAATGTGGCAACAGCAAATTCTTCAACTCAGCATCATTGAAGGTCATCTGGGTTGGCGCCTAACAAACAGGGTCAGTTGGCACGAATGAAATAGAGGTCACCTACCATGTATTGAGGGGATTCACATGCTGCATATGAACATAATATAATCCTCTTTGCCTTCCAACATACAAACTTCAACCTCTTGATGTTGGTATCTTTGGTCCAGTCAGTAGATGCTGGACTACACACTGCTCTCAACAGATTGCTGAAGGTGTCATAATTGATTGTTACAGCTTCATTGAAAAATATCTCAAAGTTTGGCCAGTTAGTTATGACTGCTGATCTTATCAGAACTTCTTTTAGATTGACCAAAATCTATTCATTCAATCCCGATATATTTACAGATAATGACTATGCACCAAGTATGGCATTTTCAAACCAAGCACATGTCCCTTCATCTTATCCTACTAATATTCCATCATCACCCACAGGAATTACAACTGATGGTGAACTTGATGATGATTACATCACAATCTCAAGCTCAGATATTGAGCATTAAAGCAAAGATGATGGCATAATACAGGAATATGAACCCTTCAACACTCTCTCATCCTGTAACCCCTACAATACCTACTGTCTTCAACAACATACATCTTCACTTGCTCTACTCACCCACTCCACAGCCCTACAAAACTTCTATAACACAATTAACATTTGCATCATCACTTGGACTGATATTTTCAGCAAACAAGCTTGTACCTCTTGAGTGTGATTCAAGAAAAACAAAAGAGGAGCTTCTTACCACAGTTTAGTTACTGAGAACTGAGATAGAGGCCCTGAAAATGCAGCTAGAACTTGAAAAAATAGCATACATAGCTGCAAATGCTCACTGCACCATAGTCAGAGAGGAGCTTGCTGACACACTCATTCAGCTTGAAAATACATGCCAAACAAACCTGAGGCTCCACAAAAATTAAAGCACATTTCATAACCCATCCTGATCTCAAGGCAGCATTTGAAGCAGAAGAGGTGGAATGGCAAGAAAAAGAACAAGTTAAAGCAGAGAAAAAAGTACTGAAAAAAGCTGAGACTAATGCTTGCAACACCTGTATCACACAAAATTCAGTCCTCAGAATCTTCAACCTCCCATTGTTATCACTGAAAAAAAAGAAGAATATAAAGTCCTTGCTACTGCACTTGAGCTATCAGAAAAGAGCACAGTACAGGAGCTCTCTCGAAGAATTAAAAATCACCTTGATAAACATCCTGACCTAGCAGAAAACTCATCTTTTGCTGGGTTGTTTACCACAGCACACTGCTGCAAGGATCCCTTGACAACCAGCCACCCAGATGCACCACTGCACAATGGTTCAACTGCCCAAATTCCATCATCTTCTCATGGACCCTCACACCTTTTTTTCAAACACATATTATAGCATTCCACCTTCATACATTCATTCTCCAATCCCTGGCTTATCTGAACCAACTGATTTGGACTCCCTGGGCTGTCACCAGCAATCATATACTTTAGGTCTACTTTACATATGATACCACTGGTACAACATACCGTCAATACATTCCATCAATACATTACTTCCTAAATCCTGCCTGTGAGGCCGGAGCCCTTTACCGCTCATCATGAGTGACTGGTTGTTCACTCTTGGGACCATGCCAGTACTTACTTGTATTCCACTCTCGTCATCTGAACGGAGTCTGAAACAAGAGACCTCGCTTACGGTCAGGCACTGTGACGCGTCAGAGTTGGGACAGGCCGCATGCGGCCCTCCCAAGAATTCCTCCGACTTGACTGGTAAAATCCCCTATCTGAGCGCAGTCATTGGCATTCTTTATAATTGACTGTGATTTTGTCTTATTTTGATCTACTCAGGTGGAGGGAACGAGATGTGACTAAACTTGCCCAACACCCAACAACGCCGCATCCTGCATCACCGTCATCCCCAACTCAATCAGTCTCCACTTCTCTCCACAATCTTGCATGCCCAGTGCCTTCATTTAATGATGTAGATCCAATACCATTCGATGGGCAGTCTGATCTCCCAGTTATAGCTGTACAACAAGGCTGACTTCTTGCTCCCAGTTCTGGGTCCTACATCTCTCCTACTCCCCACCGGGGCTGTTCACTGTCTACCTTGTATCAACCACAGTCCAAAACCCAGTCTCGTACCGGTCACAATCTCACCATCACCCTTTGACGCTGAGATCATCCTCATTAACCGCTTTTCTCCCGACAACGTCATTCGTAACCTTAGTGAACAAATCCGTCTATTGTCGGTCTTCATGCCGAGCGTGTTGCCTTTTCGCGTGCCATTCAGTCTCAAAGAGAAGAAGCGACTGTCACCCCAGGTGTACTTCAAAGAGATGCCTCGTTCCACCCTTCCAATAAAGATGGAGACCCATCTTCTGTTGTGGATCCAAGGACTGATTCTGAACACGGAACTGCTGCGGTCCTTGAAGAACATATCAATGAAGTTCAGTCAGGCCTTGGCAATGGTGCTGGCACCGACGCCATTCAAAATCAAGATAGTGATGGAGACTCTACAGATGGTGGTGAACAGTCAATAGAAATTGCTACCCCATTGATTTCTACTTTGGTCACCTTCCCAATTTCTTCAGAGGAAGACGATGCACGCCATGTTGATGAGATGAGAGAGCCGGGCGCGGACAAAAATCAAGGCAATGGCAAAATCATAATGGTTCGACCACACAGGGGGGCCTCCATATCCCCTCCTATGCAGCCTTGAAGAACATTGCACGATTCACTCTTACTCTGGGATCAAGCGCTATTAGATCTACCTGTATCAACACTTATTTTCTCTACATACAATGTTTCAAATTTTCCTCGTATGAACATTCCGGTGGTCTCCAGGACACCTTTCTCGTATCAAAGTGTGACAGTAAATGTGAACCTTTCCGATCTGGTAATCCATTTGTTCCTACCACTCTGCATTCATCGTCTGGACACCTTTCAACAACATTAGTGTAAGCATGAAGGCTTACTCAAACGGACGCATCTGACACCAGCCGCGCATTTCTCTCTCAACAATTTGATTACGGTTTTCAATTAGGGGGGTATCACGTCGTAAATCACATGGTAGATGTTCTGGGGAGCTCATGATCGAGGAGAACCAATCGCAAACCTTAATGCTAGAGGGTATTTAGAGACTATTCGTGTATTTTTGAGACTAACTTTTCCCGTAAAATCAACCTTTGTTCCATTCTGTTGGTCTCGTTGTATCTAAGTGAAGCAGAACTCACGTTCTCTTACACTTTTTTTTTGAATCGAACAAAGCGGTCTCGAAGATACAGTTTCTTGACACTGTTTTGTCTTATTCCAAGTGCTTCTGGGCTTCTGGGGGGACACCTGTCTATCACTTGTTTTTGTCTGGGGCTTGCTTCCTTTAGGCGGGACCGAGATCGGTCCTGACAATGGAAATTCATTGGTTGAAGGGGGGGGTTAAAAGGAGCCAAGGCGGCTGCTCTTAGACACCCTCTCTTGTGGCTGGAGTTTCACAATCTGGCTCGCACGCGCTCACAAAGAACTCTTGAACCACGTTCACGCTTGACCTCATGCTCTCGCCATCCACGCTCGCCGTCCTTGGTTCAACAACGTTTGACCCTTACAAATTCCGTTCCACCCAGCCCTTGTTCTACGATTCCTATCTCTTCTCCACCCCCGCCCTTGTCGTCGTGTTCATCTGACTCATCGGACGACTCAGATTGCCTTCCTCCATCTCGCCACCCCACAATGCCAGCCTCAAAGACAATGTTATATATGGCAGAAGTCACACAAGTGTCTTCCAGTCATGCTCTGGTCATCGGCAAAGGCTCGATTAGGCCTAGACAGCTCAAAGAATTCGAATACAACTGCAGACGTTACTTCAGTCACAAGAGAGTAGGGGAGGACAAGCAGGTTGAAAGGGTTATGTTTAACATCGATTCGCCTGCGGTACGTGCCTGGGTGAGAGAAAATGACGCCACCTTGAAAACGCTCACCTTTGCGGGGTTCATGGCAAGACTCCGTGGAATTGTTTTGTCCACAGATTGGGCATGGGAGGTGGCTAAGACGTTGTCAAAGGGGCAGCATGAGGATGAGAGCTTTGAAGTCTGGGCCAGTGCACTGCGAAAAGCCAATGACATTCTCGCCACCCTCCCACGTTTCCACATCCCTACCGAAAAATTTTGTGATCACATCTTGCTTCACTGTCTGGATGACGTGCGAAGAGAGTACACCCTTAGTAACAAAGATGATTGTTATGATAAGATCTCTGATCTTAATGAATGGCTTCGTGTTGTTGCTGACATCGACAAGGTCATTTCTGCCCATAAGGCTCAAATCAGCAAGTACCTTGCAGACTCCATCGCAGCCGCTGGAAAGAGTCAGCTTAAGAACATTACAAACAACGCCAAACCGACTACGACAGGAAATGTAGCAAAAAGCAACACCACAAACACGACTTCCTTGAGCACGCGTGTTAACGTTTACGCCTTGACGACCGAAGAGCGCAACATCTTAGACGCACACTCCGGATGCTACCAATGCCGTCGCCTTTACGTTGACCATCGTGCTGCATCCTGCCCAGACAAAGGTCAGGTGTTAAGGTTGGAGGAGTATAATAAGAGACGTTTAACACCCGAGTTCGCTGCGGCGGCACAGAAGGAAAATGCTAAAGGGCAGAATAAGTCTGCTGGAGAAGGAGGAGGAGCTACGGCGTCAATCACGGTTGCTGCTGTTTTCGAGGGATCGTCGGATGAAATGGATAGTAGTGACGCTAGAAGCGAGTACGTTCTCCCACTTCATCTGACTTATTCTTGTCTTGTCTCAGGACCATCCCTTGTTCCGACCAAAGTTGAGAATGCACTTATTGACACCGGAGCTCCCCCAGCACTGATTTCTACGACGCTTGTGAATAGCCTTGGGTTATTGACTTGACTACTGCACCGTCCGCTTGCTGTATCAGGTGTCTTCTCGGCGGAAAATAAGGACAAAATTCAGCTTTTGAAAGAATACGTAAAACTTGTAATTATATTGCCGTGCGCCCAATGGCATTCTAAATCCCAAATGTTCATTGTCTGTCCCAACCTTCAGTCCGAACTTATCTTAGGCTTGGATTTTGTGACGTGCAATGGCCTTGTACTTGATCCTGAAGGGGGGACCGTGATAGATAAGAAAGATGGATTCGATTTACTCAATCTGCCGGATCCTTCTCAAAGACGTAAGGCCCTGCCAGTGGCACCAAAGATCAGGCGGAAGTGGGAAAAGGAACGGAAGCGAAAGGAGAGAGGGTGGATCCAAGAAGGGCGTGCAGAGGCAAAATTGTTGATGAAGCCTGTGCATGCACAGTTAAGTGCCTTGTTCTCACAACAGGCTCAACGTTTTGCGCACTTGAAGCAACACACGGCGACGGGGGAACCAATGCTGTTAGGACTGATAAGAGCGAGGATCGAGACGTTGGCAGGCAAGGATAGGCTGAAGAAATTGGATGAGAGAATGAAAAGACAATTTCAAGCCCAGTTTCCACCCGACATTCCACATGCAAGCGAGCTACCTACAAGTGTGTATCACCACATACAAGTGAAACCGCTTGCCAAGATCACCGTCGCTTGTTTGTATTCGTGTCCGAGGAAATATCGCGATAGTTGGCAAACCCTGATTGATTAGCATGTCAAGGCAGGAAGAATCCATCCGTCATCGTCACCATACACTAGTCCTTCATTTGTAATTCCTAAAGCAGATCCTTCGGCCTTACCACAATGGGTCAATGACTATCATCGACTGAACGCATGCACGATTCCTGACCATTTTCCCTTACCTTGCATAGACGACATCCTGGCAGATTGCATGCGGCCAGGCACACGTTTCTGGGGAAAGATAGACTTGACGAATGCCTTTTTCCAGACATTGGTGCACCCAGATGATATTAAATACACGGCCACGTTGACGCCCTTTGGGTTATGGGAATGGGTCGTGATGCCGATGGGTTTGCGCAACGCTCCTGCGACACAGCAACGATGAGTAACCCTTGCACTACGTGACTACATAGGAAAGATTTGTCACGTTTACCTCGATGATATTATCATCTGGTCGTCTACTCTGAAGAAACACAAGGAGAACGTTCGAAAGGTTTTAGAAGCCCTACAGAAGGCACAACTTTTCTGTTCACTAAAGAAAAGTGATCTGTTTTGCACAGAGATCGATTTCTTGGGTTATCACATTTCACATAAGGGGATAGAGGCAGACGTTTCGAAGGTGGAGAAAATCATTAACTGGCCACAGCCCAGGAGGGCGAAACATGTACGGCAATTTTTGGGATTGGTGCGCTACATTGCTGTGTTCCTACCTGCACTCACCGAACACACATCTATTTTAACGCTGTTGACCAAGAAGGAATTTAACGTGGCTATCCCACGGTGGATGTCCGAACACCAACAAGCGTTTGATGGTATTAAACAATTGGTCATTGGTCGAGATTGCCTGACAACTATCAAACACCAAAACCCGGGAGACAATAAGATCTTTGTGACGTGTGATGTGAGTAAGCGGAGAACAGAGGCAGTCTTGTCATTTGGAAAGACATGGGAGTCGGCCCGACTGGTGGCGTTTGATTCGCGGCAGTTGACGTCCATGGAGAAGAATTACCCTACGCATGAACAGGAAATGCTGGCCATTGTGCGCGCCTTGAATAAATGGAGGTCAGATTTGCTGGGATCGCATTTCAAAGTCTATACAGACCACAAGACATTGAAAAACTTTGAGACACAATGTGATTTATTGAAACGTCAAGCAAGGTGGATGGAATATTTGGCGCAATACGACTACACAATGAACTACATAAGGGGGGAAGACAACACGGTGATGACGTCCAAAGTTTGGTCAGTAACAAATATAACTATAGTGTTACCGTACCAAAAACTTGCGTTGGGCGTGCTATAAGTGATGTGAGGAGTCCCGGGCAGGTCCCAGAGAACGCGCCTATGAAAATGGGGAAGAGTCGGTAAGGGAGTCGGCAAGTGTAAAGCGCTAAGGTAAAGCACCTATTAAGGGAGCGGTAAGTGAACACTGCAATATCAACGGCAAGAACACAGTAAGCTTAGCGAGGTCTAAGCGTCGTAAATGCCTGCCGTAGATGCAAGGCACGAATAAGTCGAAGGCTAGCGATGAAGTCTGCAGCTGCTGACGAGCTCGACGTTGCCGACCGTAAATGAGATCTTGAGCGTAAGGGAGACTGAAGAAAGGGGAGCAGGAAACTCTGGTCTATTGTTTGATTTACAAGTCGGTAAGTACTTTTATACTACAATGAGTTCACCGTCGCCAGTGACCAATGACGCCAAAGTGCGGTAAACTAGAAAATTTTATAGGGGTAGCTCCAACGGTTTCAGATCCCTACCGTCCATTCAAGACCCTTAGCAACGCCAGGCGGCAGATCGTGGAGCTAAACCATCAATCCATCACCCTTCTGTCTGTCCACAATGCTTAGCGATGTCAGGCTCCAGATCAAGGTGCTGATAGGACCCCATACAGGATCAGTGCATCAACGGCAGGCTACGGCAACGCGGCACGGGCTTGGGGTACCTTAGTGCGCGCTAACTAACCAATTTTGGCAATATTTGACGGCCGCACACGGCAAGAAGCAGATCCAATCGGTGATAGCGCCGACGGCAGACAGAATGACAACTGACAGATGGCATCAGTCACTGATGACAGCGCTTAGCAAGAAGCCTGATGATCTATCAACAACTGACGGACAGCTTGGCGTTTGACCTTGGCGTCTGACATCGCTTAGCGCCTCGATTTGGCACCTGACATCGCTAAGCATTTTGGACAGACAGAAGGGTGATGGATTGATGGTTTAGCTTCACGATCTGCCGCCTGACGTCGCTAAGGGTCTTGAATGGACGGTAGGGATCTGAAACCGTTGGAGCTACCCCTATGAAACTTTCCAGTTTACCGCACTTTGGCAATGGTTGGTCACTGGCGACGGTGAATTCATTGTAGTATAAAAGTACTTACCGACTTGTACATACACCATCGAACAACAGACCAGAGTTTACTACTCCCCTTTCTTCAGTCTTCCTTACGCTCGAGATCTCATTTACGGTCGGCAACGTCGAACTCGTCGGCAGCTGCAGACTTCATCGCTAGCCTTTGACCTATTCGCGCCTTGCATCTACGGCAGGCATTTACGATGCTTAGACTTCGCTAAGCTTACCGCGCTCTTGCCACTCACGTTGCCGTGTTCACTTACCACTCCCTTCATAGGCGCTTTACCTTAGCGCATTACGCTTGCCGACTCCCTTACCGACTTTTCCCCATTTTCACAGGCGCGTTCTCTGGGACCTGCCCAGGACTCCTCACATCACTTTTAGCGCACCCAACGCAAGCTTTCGGTATGGTAACACTATAACTATATTTGTTACTGACCAAACTTTGGGCATCATCAGCGCTAAGCGGTGTCAGACGCCAAGCTGTCTGTTAGTTTTTGATAGATCATCAGGCTTCTCGCTAAGCGCTGTCATCAGTGACTGATGCCATCTGTCAGTTGTCATTCTGTCTGCCGTTGGCGCTATCATTGATCGGATCTGCTTCTTGCCGTGCGCGGCTGTCAAATATCACCAAAATTGGATAATTAGCGCACGCTAAGGTATCCTGAGTCGGTGCCGCATTGCTGTCGCCTGCCGTTGATGCGCTGATCCTGTATGGGGTCCTATCAACGGTTGCAGATGCACTCTCGCACTTCCCCGAGTCAGACGTTGGAATCGCAGCAGTATTGACTTTTGAGGTGGAGCCTGCAATGGTCGTTGCTCTTAAGGAGGGATACGAGGTCGATGAATACACAAGAAGGATCCTAGCTGATATGAAAAAGGGCATGGTAGTGCCGGGTATTGAAAGGAAGAATAGACTACTTTATGTCGGTGAGCGGTTGATCATACCAAATTACCGCGGGCTGCGTGAGGATCTTTTTTGGGTTGCACATAACGAACTTGGACATTTCAGAGCAGACAAGACTTACGCATTGTTACGACACTCCTACTACTGGCCGAACATGCACCGTGATTTGATAAAGGGGTACATCCCTTCATGTATGGATTGTCAAAGGAACAAATCGCGCACCTCGAAGCCTGTAGGGCCATTGCACCCCTTGCCCATTCCCAATTGTTGTTTTGGATCAGTAACGCTTGATTTCGTGGGGCCCTTGCCCTTGGACGAAGGATTCAATGAATTTTGCTCCATGACATGCCGTGCTGGAGCCGAAATACGCATCTCCCCATGTAAGACAACACAAACGGGAGAAGAATTTGCCGGCATATTTTTTCGTGATTGGTACTGCAAGAATGGGTTACCATATGAAATCATAACGGATCGAGATACTTTGTTCATGTCAGCATTTTGGAAGGCCTTGATGAAATTGACGGGGGTCAAACATAAAATGTCCTCCTCCTTTCACCCGCAGACCGATGGCACATCGGAGCAGTCGAACAAAACCATTGTTCAGTGTATTTGATTGCACGTTGATCGACTACAGACGGGTTGGATAAAGGCATTACCGCATATCAGATTCGGAATGATGAATACTATTAACGCATCGACCGGGTACTCTCCTTTCCAATTGAAATCCGGTTTCTCTCCTCGAGTTTTACCACCATTGTTCCCAGCGCCTCCCATTAACACTCCGACGGAGGATTTGGCACTGCGAGTGTTGCTGGAAATTGAAGGAAATTTCTTGGAGGCCATGGCCAATTTGATCGCAGCAAAAATTGACCAGGCACATCATGCAAACAATCATCGGGCTCCTGAGATTCCGTACAACATAGGGGACAAGGTCATGCTTTTGACAGCAAATCGGCGATGCAAGTACATACAAAAACGTGATGGCCGGGTGGCCAAGTTCATGCCACGGCAAGATGGTCCTTTTATCGTATTAGAAGCCTTCCCGGAATCGTCTGAGTACGTGCTCGACCTTCCAAAATCGATGAATATTGTCAATAGGTTCCATGCGAGCTTGTTATCACCGTATGTCCCTAACGATGACTCCTTGTTTCCCTCACGTTGTTTGGAAATGCCCGGTCCTGTTGTCACAGAGGATGGGCAGGAAGAACATTTCATCGATTGCATTCTCGATGAGCGACGACGGGGTCGGGGAATGCAATACCTCGTGCGTTGGCGTGGCTATGGCCCCAATCATGGATGAGTGGAAGAGTGGTAGAGAGATGGAAGACACTGTTGCATTGGATGAGTGGGAGAGAAGGAAGGATGGGTTAAGAGGATAACAGAATTTCAGAAAACATGGGAGAGTGTAAGCATGAAGGCTTACTCGAACGGACGCATCTGACACCAGCCGCGCGTTTCTCTCTCAACAATTCGATCACGGTTCTCAATTAGGGGGGTATCACGTCGTAAATCACATGGTAGACGTTCTGGGGAGCTCACGATCGAGGGGAACCAATCGCAAACCTTAATGCTAGAGGGTATTTAGAGACTATTCGTGTATTTTCGAGACTAACTTTTCCCGTAAAATCAACCTTTGTTCCATTCTGTTGGTCTTGTTGTATCTAAGTGAAGCAGAACTCACGTTCTCTTACAGTTAGCTAGCGCGCATGCATTCGGAATGTTATAGTAAATAGACAAGTAGTAAGGCTCATACCAAACCCTTTGACCACCACTTAGCTCACTTGATTCGCATTGTGAACTGGGGCATTTAAAGTCCACTAATTCCCTCGACACCTTGGGGGATGGATGCTTCACAATCCCACGCTCCTTCATACTTCTAGCATGCTGAATTGTGTTGTGTACTGCATTGTTCTTTTGTGTGTGATAGCATGCGACTTCTGGACATGTGCCACATGCTCTCAGCATTATACGCCTATCAACCGAGGCTTTGGCGTGTATAAGTTGCTTCGACTTGTTGCAATCCAAAATCAGATGCACATGGCCTGTCGTCAGTATGCTTGGAAAGGGAAGGCTTGTATTTTCGGAAGCTGCATGATGTGCGTGTCTGGAGCCATAAAATGGGTGCTGTTGCGTATTTTGATGACAACCATAGCTGTAAAAGCGCGTGTTTTCTAAGTTAAGAGCGCGTTTTTTCCATTCTGTGTCTGTAGAATGTTGAGAATTAGCGGGAAAATGTGCTATGTTTCTTGAGGACCCGATCCCGACGTGTAAGCCCTAACTAAAATTCTGCATGGAAGGATCTTTTTAAAATTGCATTCGGATCATTTTGTTCTATATAATCCTAATGCCGAAGTGAACATAGAAGCCTTTGGTCGATCGTGTCTTTCGATGGCTAGTGTCGGAGTTTAAACCAATACCTCCCATAATTTCTTTGTACATAAATAGAATTCTTTTTCTCATTTGGAATAAGGTATCGAACTCTTTTTCCTTCTCATTGTGTTATGATGACGTGTTGTTCGACTACGCATCTGATCCACTCCTCCACCAAAATTCATAATCTGAAACTGCAGACTGTCATGCCGTTTCACGGGCTAGTAAAGTGACATTATGAGACTGTCCTCGCCATCCCGTTATGCGAAGTCATCAATATTATGCCGAAAGGTTGCGTACTGATTGCCCCACCGATTATTTTCCCGATGCGATGTGTGGTGGTCATTCTTACGACTTCCCGGTCCAAGCAGTGTACAATTTTTCTATGATAATCCAAACCTGCCAGCACAACAATAGTATCTACTGCCTACTACTCGACCTTTAGTAGTGTATGATTTGAATGCGTCTATGGAAAAATCAAATTAAAGTACGTCCTTTGCAGGGGGTGACTACTCGTTACAACGTTTATGAAAAAATCGAAATTAAAGACATCCTTAGGGGTGATTACTCGTTGCACTAGTATCATTTCAGGCCCGCTCCTTACTATTCAATAATCGTTTTTGTTCTATATTGGCTGTCCATGTCAATATATTGTTGTTGGTTTCCGCCGTGGATCATGGGTTTGTAGGTCCCGATTATTGTAATTTATGGGCATCGTGATGCAACGACAAATAGCGACCGATTACGACTTCTGAACCCACGCCATCACCATGAGCAACCGTAACACAGTTTGTTGCGATGAGCACAGGAATAAAAATGAGGTATTCATATCACAAATTTGAAGCAGTATGTATTGTATCTAATTGAACTTCAGTTCTCACGGCGGTGCTACCTTGTTCTTTCCAGACGTACCCCACTGACAGCTGTCTGATCTAGAAATCTCTCTTATTACTGTTCTTGTTTCCCGCTGAATATAAGGAAGGTATGGTTTATGAACATCGTCTTGTATACATCACTCGCCCTCACTTATGGCCAACCCCAGATTCCGCAAGTTCAGGGCAGTTGAAAACCCTCCAGATTCTTCATCTGCGCCTCAGGTTTCTCCTGTTACATCGCAGAGTCCCAGTATATCCACGACTCAGCACGCCTACGATGAAATTCAGGCTTTTTTCGAAACCAAACTTCCCGTTATCAAACGCGCGAGGAACCATACATCGTCCATCAACTCCCGTCCTCCGCAGATTTTTGACAAACACCTACACGAAGCACTCAGGTTAAAACGTGTCATCAAACTGGATGATCTCACGAATGACCTATGTGCTGTTGCCCAGGCCGCACTGGAATCCCATCGAATGAAATTACCTCCAATCACGAAGGAACTTCGTGCCATGTTCAGCTCTGAAGCAATCGTGCAAAAGGATATAGAGGCACGTAACGAAGACGGCGTCCTTGACGTGTTTAGATGTCGTAATCCCCCCTGCGTAAATATCGCATCGACATTGGCATATAGCTCCAACAACTGGTCACAAAGGTGTTTGAATTGGTCCAAAACTCGTTTGTCAAGCCTAAAGGTTGAGGGCGTTCACGAGAACGAGGCGATCGCTGATGGGTTCCTCAACATCTTCCATTCAACCATGGACCCCCCACTGAACGACGTCCAGAGTGCAGTACATATTACATTCCCGGAACTTATTACGTGGGAATTCAAGAACCTGAACTTCTGTGACGATTCTGGCAGCATAGATTCTTTACCAGATGACTATACAGATGTACCATTCCCCTGGCAGGGTTGTGAGTATGGTGATGAATGCCATATGTCTCACCCAGAAATTGGAATCAAGGCATGCCGTATGGGTTACGATTCAGAGAACCATCCTTGTGCTTCCTATCAGCAAATTCGTCATCAAAAAATTCAAGCATTCGGGGATATTGCCGCACCTCGGCCTAATATACATTCTCATCTACTCCAGCAGGTCAGTGGTTGCATGTCGCTACAAACGTCTCTCTGATTTCACTACAGGCTTGGGCAGAAGCTGTTCGTCACGATGTGACCTTCCTAGTGATAAACACCGGAAACAAAGAGGTTATAGGTATTAGAAATCGACACCGCCAAACACTATATCTCTCCACGGTGTTCGAGGTCCATAAGAGTACGTACATGAAGCTGCACACGGGGCTGTACATTGCTGCGATCCGCGATGCAGAAGACCGGACGCAGCATCTGAAACATTTGATGCCTTCGACATGGCTGCTAAGGTCTGGCAAGGACGATTCTAAACTGCTGGATTTGAACAGCAAAGGAGATAAGGTAAACAAATGCAAATGACTGGAACGTTTTTGAAGTGATGTGTCTACAGGAAGTCCGTGACATTATTCTCAAGGCCGTACAGACGCGTCCCTGGCTTCGGATCATGCCCAGGTCGCATGAAGACTTCATATTTCCCTTTAGCACGAAGCATTATCGTCGAATCGAGAGCCCTCAGGATGCCGAGTACATACAATTTCTAAAACGGCACAGATATCCGGAAACCCCTGATAGTTTTGCTCGCTGGCAAGCCGAACAGGTTTCACAGGAATCCGTGGAGTCGACATTATCAGTCGTATATATGCCCAAGGATATTGATACCTTCTTTTCCCTTCATGTCTCACGATCTACAAGCAATGCCCTTCGCACATACCGCCCATATCGCGCTAGGGTAGAACTTCCGAATTCTGTAATTCGGAAAGGACGGAATGTGACGATCCCTGCGCTAATTGTCAAGGGCGCCTCATCTGACGATCGGATCGGGAGTTTGGAAACCGAGTGGGCAGTTCACTCGGTGCTTCAACAAGCAGGCATCCAGTATCCAACTGTCTATGGTTTTTTCTTTTGTTCAGAAGAACCTTGCGTAGCTCTGGTACTGGAAGATATCGGCATGAAAAAGTCTTTGAAAGATATTACCTCGAAACCAGGCAGAAGAAAATTTCAAATGACAACACTCCAGGTGTAAGTAGTTCTTATTCTCGTGGCGTTTGTTTATTCATGGGTAAAATCAAGTGAGCGTTTCAGAAGAATAATGACAGCGTTGCATATGGCTGGCTGGTACCATGGGCATTTGACAACTAACAATCTTCTTTTTGTAAGAAGTCGATCCTATAAGGTCGCTATCATGGGATTCCAGGAAGCCAAATTACTTCCTCGTAATGCCAGCCGGCGAGAGGCCAGGATTCATAAAGATATGAGCGATCTTGATAAACTCTGTGGCCAGACTACATCAACGTCCATTTGTGGGCGATTAGCGTCTACTGTTCAGCATAAGAAAATCTCTGTACTTGCGAAAGCCAATTCCAAGGGCCGAGCTCATAAGTGATTGACCTAGATTGTCTTACAAAGAGGAATAGTCTCTGGGTACTAAGTACTAGAATTTTTGGACTCACTTTTGAAATATCTGTATGTATGTGTCATCTCCTCAATACTTATGAACTTCTCGTGTGGCTCGTCGTTACTTGAGAAATGTGCCGGAACTGGAGATCAGGCCTTTAGCTCTGCTCTTCTCTTCCTCGACTTGTGCATTACCTATGTGTATGCTGTTATAAAATATCTAGATGCGGGAGAATAAGGACCACCATCCCGGCACGCCCATATAAGCATCCATATGTCGTTCGCAGTCTTGCAAATCAGTTAAAGTTATCATCGAGTGTCTCCAGAAATCTAAGTTTACCAGGCGCATGTTCAAATTCGGACAAAGTACCTCCTACTGGTCCACTCTTTCGGAAGCGATGAAGTACGCAAGACACAGATTCCCGCTACAGTAGTGGGTTGGGTGACTCGCGGGGGGTGGGTGGGTTTGACAATTGATCACGTGAACTCTGTAACCCTCACACTGTCAGGCAGTCTTCCATGCTATGTATCGATATCAAGGTTGCGATCTTTTTGTAAACATTCGACGACCAGACACCGAAAGTTGGCTCCCGCAACCATGCTCACGTGTCCCCCAAAGCAGCCGCGTCACTGAGACGCACCGAGGATTTCAGGGATTACACTAGGTCAAGTAGCGGGCTCTGCGGCCGAAGGGCGCCCGTTCGTGTTGACATTTACGTCTGTTCTAGAAGGACGTCAGATGAAGCGAATCACGTGAAGTTGAACCAATTCCAAAACGTGGATCACCAGCTCACTTGAACTCTGATGTGTTTCCACACCCATGCGAGACTCTCGTGAACGTTTAGAGGCTCAGTATGGGGCTGCGTTAGATTTCAACCCCACCGACTTTCAAATTGACCGAGGAACCCATTGCCCACACTTAACACAACCGCTTTTATTTTACGACAAACATCTAGACGAACGATTGTCTCTAAAGCGTGTAGTCTTGATCCCTTCATTCTCTACGTCTCTTGGGGAGTCCGTCACTGAAGCACTGGATGTTATAATAGAAAACAATGCAGATATGCCTTCGGTTGACGAGTGGTCGTTCCCGACGCCAGATTTGTATCCAACACCAATTCCGTCTGTTCCAGTCAAGGACGCTTTGGAAATTGGAGAAAGATACCAGGATCATATGGCTAAATTCGCTGGTGTCCTTGCGTCAATGCTCTTGCTCCATCCTAATGCGTCTTCATGGATCAGTTCGGTTCGGTTCAGGAGGATGGATACAACGCGTATACAGAAATATTATGCCATGAATGAAGACTTCAGATTGTTCTCTCTCCATCCTCACAAGGGCGAGATAACACGAACAAATATCTTGAAAGAGGCCTGGGATGCATTGGATGATAACAAACGAGACCAACTTCAAGAGCTCTCAAACAGATTTCCTGTGCTTGCAATATGGCAGATGCTGTTTCCCTTAAATGGGGGAGAGGATGTGCTTAAACGCATGGAGGACTTTCTTGTACCACAAGAAATACCGAAACTTCAATGCAATTCGCGCTGGCGAGGTCCAGGCGATGTTGATCTTCCGCCATCCTTGGATGCGCTTAATACCGCTTGGGGTTCTCCCATGCTATCATTCATTCAAACGGTCTCTAAAAGGCCTAATGTCACTTCCCCGGCGAGAAATTCACTCCGAAGAAGTGCTCGATTGTCCGGACAAATCAGTTTGCAAGCCAAGAATCCTGGAAAAACATCTACGACCCGTCCTTACCAGTATGACCGACATTGGCCATCAGTAAGAATTCCTTCCGAATCTAAGCCTGCTTCCAGTGGCGAACTATTGGTGACATCGATTTTACAGCGTGTATGTATTCACTTTAGTCTCATAACTGATATTTCTGATAGTCTCTTTTTAGGCATGGGCTAGTGCAGTAGAAACCGATTCCTCCTTCATCATCTTTCATTGTGGTACTTTGGAGAGAATTGCCTTCCGTCATCGTGCTAGCCAAACTCTGTTTATATCTGAGCTCATCGATGTGATGAACTGCAAAGACCCTCGATATGGTGAACTCCAGTTGGGATTGTTCTTGTCAATAATTAAGGATGCCCTGGATCGAACGCTGCAACTGGTTGACTGTGAAAAACGAACGAAAAGACCCACAAAAAGAAAACGCAAGCATGATGCGGGAGAATGCTCGACTCCTGCCAAGCGGCCTAGGACTAGGGCCGGACTGGCTCAAGAAACAGTACGAAAACTAGCTTACCAATCAAACTTAAAGGTATGTATGCCATTAATATCTACCATCATTACTACTGACCGTTAATTAGCGCGTATCTGAGGCTAGCTCAAGCCGTCAAGTGCTGTTGTTGCGAATACAGCATCGCCATTTTAACTCTCCGAGCCCAGCTTCATTCTTTAAAGTTGATTCAAGAGTAACACCCCGAAAATCCACTTACAAATCTTCGGAATATATATGCGTGACTATCACGTCTACGATTGCCGGTGGCGCAACGGGCGATGCTCACAAGGCTACAATCGAACTCTTCATGTCTGATGGGGAAACACTTTGTTTTCCAAGTGCTATTATCAAACTTTCTTTTGGTCGGACTGAAGGGGAACGCATGAGAAACGAATATGATGTTTATCAGCATCTTAGTTCATCCGGTGTAACTGGAATACCTCATGTTTTCGGGCTATTTGAAGATGTCGAGAGTGATGCAATGGCGCTCCTGATGACTGACGTCGGTACATGCCTAGTGGGTCGCATTCCATATGAAGAGGATGAGTGGCGCCCAGTCACAACGTCTGAAGCGTCAGTCTTGCAAAGAGTTCTTGTGCTTCCATTGTTAACCCTATAACTTTGACAGAGATGCATTTATGGAAGTGTTGAAAACAATTCACGCTGCAGGCGTTCGTCACAGGGATCTTCGCATTGAAAATTTGGTTCTAAATGAAGATGGGGTACCATTTATAATCGACTTCGACCGGGCCGTGTTGAATGCCAGCGAGGAATCACGGAAGCGCGAATTTGAGCACTTGCGTTCAGTCTTAAACGGAAAGTATACAGAAGTTGGAGTCTCATTTGGTACACCTCGTTCCCGTGAGGCTAGATCTGAGGCAGGACCGACTGTATAAAGAGTAGAAATATACCGGAGGATCTGGATTAGAGATAATGTTGAGACTGTGTTGATGTCTGCATCCAATTTCAATGGGGATCATCATCACCAATACTTCGGGCCTGTGCAGGGCCTGCAACAAAGGATGTATTTGGAACCAATGTGGATCCTGCAGTGCAATAGCAGTGGTGGCCAGGACAAGATCCTGGCCGAGTGAGTATGAGAGGTAATTACCTCTGATGCAAGGATATTATGTTCGTGTCCAGGAGCATGACCGGGACATATTAATGGCAGTTGATGACAACAGCCATTGTGAGTGTTTTGGCAGAGATCCAAGGTGTGAATTGAGGCTACTATGGACCTCCACAAAGAGTACTCCTATAATGAGGAGACTCCCAGTGCAATTCTGAGAAAAACTCACCCATCAAGAGAAGCAAGTAGGTGAGAAGTGTAACAGACTGGGACTGGGCCCTCTGGCCTATTTTGGACTCAGTAGCACATTTATCCCTCCCTTTAGTCTTGCATTCCTGTGCTGTATAGTTCACCTTTTCCACTATAGAATTGGTTCATATGCACTTAGGACTTAGGATTGAGGCTTACTTGTAACTACTTA
The DNA here is from genome assembly GCA_003313075.1 of Termitomyces sp. MG16. Classification (NCBI taxonomy): domain Eukaryota; kingdom Fungi; phylum Basidiomycota; class Agaricomycetes; order Agaricales; family Lyophyllaceae; genus Termitomyces; species Termitomyces sp. MG16. Next base: position 32,566 of record QGOA01002727.1, read on the forward strand.
TTACACAACAGTAGCACTGAAAATGATGTATGGGACAAACATATAGTGTATACTGAATGTAGAATATGAGGAAAAAACAAAGAAAGGCAAGGAAATCTGCAGTGGTAATACCCAAAAGTAGCTAAGTACTGTCAGAGAAGTGACAGACACTTAGCACAAATGTGTTGGGTGTGCCAATAATGAGGTTGAGTCCTAGCAGAATCTCAGAGACACATAAGTGAAGTGAAAATGGTTCAACTAGATGAAATGGTACTTGGCACAGCTAAGCACTAGTAGATAGGCTATAAGTGCCTAGGTTGAGCATGAAGTAATACTAGAGAAGTACTATAATTGAACTTTGCATAGAGTGCACTTATAATTGGTGCTGAGAATGTTGGAAGAAAAAAGAAAGAGTAAGCAACTCTAGTTACTAAGAGTACTTGTAAAGATGACACTAAGAGCAAAAAGAGGCTACAATCTTCTGTGATTGCCTATTGTAAGTGTCATTACCCACATGACCTCCTCCCAGCCATGAAACACCTCCTGCCCTCTATCTTGAAAACTGCCTTAATCATCCCTGACTGCCCTCAAACCAGCCTGACCAACCCAATTCCATCAAGGGGCTGGCCCATTCTATCTGATTATGCCTGACATCTGACAGATCAACTTGGAAATGCCACTCTGATCAAACCTGGTACAAATTATTCAGTACTCTTACTAGCTCAGCTCCAACACCTATCATCAGTATTCTATTACTTCAAGCCACTACCTGGCCCAACACCAACCTGACATCCAAACAATATGCTGCTCCAAGGTTTCAGATCTGACCTGTCCAATCTTCAGGTCTCACTCCACATTGAATACTTAATTAGTAGATAGTAACTCATTATAGTAGTCTCTGTCAGGGGATCAGTTTTTGGACTGTGTCCAATTCTATTCTGAGCTTAGTTTGACAACATGCCCACTCCTAGCACATTCAAATGACTGCTTGGCCTGTCCTATCTCTTTTCATCTTCTAATAGTCAGCTTTGATGAGTCATATGCATGGACTTTACTCAGCATCAATTATTGTTAGTCATACTCTATTACTGGGGCCCAATTAGATAAATAGTATGAGTAATAGCACATCCACAAATGTAGTATATAAAAGCAGCCTGTGGATGAACAATAGCTGTCAGGGGACTCCTCATTTCTTCCTTTTCTCACTCCTTATCTCTTCACTCTCCCCTCATTCATTCTCTTATTTCTTCTGACATTATTTCATTTTACTGTTTCTATTCTTTCAACACTATCTGTTAGTACTACTCTCAACCCTTAAGATGCTCTGGTTCTTTAGCTACCATTCAGACAAGTGTGGGCCCTTCAGCACTGCTTCCAGACTGCTTATATAAGCTGGAGTTTGCCTTTCTGACTTCTAAAGTCCGGAGTTTTCCTGCCAGAGCTTACATTTGGTTTAGTGTGTAGGCCAGAAGAACACTGCTATTGTAAGGGCAACCTCTAGAGGCTGTGGCTCAGTCACACAGCTGGCAGAGGGAGATCCAAAGTGTATTAGAGTATGTACTGACAATATCATAATAACTACTCACCTGGCAGAGGGAGATCCAAAGAGAACAAGTCTAGGGATTCTCTATGCCAGGTTGGACACTTCTGGGGCTTCTGAAGCATGGGAAACAACTGTACAGTACAACAAAACCTTAAAAACTTGAAAATTGACTAACCAAACAACTGTGCAAACAAGGCAGGAAAACTCCGGACTTTGAAAGTCAGAAAGGCAAACTCCAGCTTATATAAGCACTCTGAAAGCAGTGCTGAAGGGCCCACACTTGTCTGAATGATAGCTAAAAAACCAGAGCACCTCAAAGGCTGAAAATAGTACCAACAAATAGTGTTGAGAAAATAGAAACAGCAAAATGAGAGAATGATAGAAGAAATAAGGAAATGAATGAAAGGAGAGTGAAGAAATAAGAAGTGAAAGAAGGAAGAAATGAGGAGTCCCCTGACAGCCTGACTCTTGATTGCCTCTTACACCTGCTTGACTCCCACTTGTCACTGATGCTTGCTGGCTCTGTGAAAGAAATTCTGCAGACAGTAAGCATTCCTGTTACAGTCTCGATATTGCCTGATTACTATTATACTATTGCTGCATATTTCTTGATTGCAACTTGAACTCCTATCTATTGTTTAGTCTGCTTAATCAATTTATTTCTTTTCTCAATTATCTCCTTATCTACTCTCAAGTTTCTCTATGGTAAGCTCTCTGTGAATTCTCTTTATATTTTTCTCAGTCTTTTCTCAGCTTTTCTTTGTCTGGTAACTTTGTTCATCTTTATTTGACTCTAGCCTCAATATCCAGAAACTCCATACCCCCTGCACTTTTTTTCACGACTCTCATACTAGGTCTTTGGAGATTTTCTGCACTTCAAACAATCTCTCACTTTCTTCACAAGCCTCATAGGTTTGGGAATAGCACCTGTAGATATTAAGTCTACCTAGTAAGAATTTACTTGCTACTAGAAGTCTCCATTGTTAGTGGAACCTGAGAAGAAAAATGATTATAGAGCACTAAGCAGAAAATGCAGGCTTCTTTTCAAAGGTCTCATATTACAGATGGTGGTTGAACTGAGCCTATGTACTGATTTCTCAGTTTGTTGGCTCCAGAGGAGGTATCTAGAAGATATTTTAGTTGCAATAGGTTTGATATGTGACTTACAGGACTGGGTGACCACAGTTGATCAGACTGAGGGATTCTAAGGCCTAGAGTCAGGAATGTAGAGAAGCTAGTAGGACTTTTTCAAGTTCAAAATATGTAATGGCAGCGTGGGTAACAGTGTCGTCGCAACTAGAGTCTTAAGTCAATCTATAGAACTGGTGTAAGTCCTCGATTGCAAAAGAACCATCTACAGTTTACTGAGTGCTGAGCTTTCATACTTCGGGAAAGGTAGTAGCCGGTTCGGTGGAATGAGGGACAGTAGAAATCACGAGAATATAGGTAGATCAGTTGATATAAGATAGTGACCGTTACCTCTATTCTTGCTTTTCCTTTCATTTCCTCTCCGAATTTTACAGGGACAAACACCTCGAACTCTCACTTGCAGCACGGACAAGTTCCTTGTTCAAACATACACAACTTTTAACTTCCTTATCGTCTTTTTTAAGTTTGTACACCCCTTTCGTTTTTTACCTCAGCCCGATAGACTTCAGTCAAGCACTAGGGTCACA
>QGOA01002736.1:0-16349 GCA_003313075.1 Termitomyces sp. MG16
ATGAGGATCTTTTCAGGCTGCAAGTGTCTCTTCACAACAATCATTGTTTGTAAGCAGATTGATTCTAAGATCTAGAATAGATCAAGGTTTTTCTGTGCAGTAGACTATGTGTGGGAAAAATGTCTTCAATTTTTGTCATCATGTGATTCTGTTTGTTCTTGTTGCCATTAGTTTTATTGGGTAAGCATGGAAACAATATATTTGATTTTTACCATCATGTAATACATCTCATTTGTCTGTACAGTTACTCGTGTAAGCAGTAGACTGGTAAGCATAGGAATAATGTCTTTGATTTTTACCATTATGTGATACATCCTATTCATCTGTACAAGGTACAATTTGTGCCTTTGGCACAAATTTTATAGCTCATTGAGAGCTTCACCTTCAAACCCCTCAACTAAGCCTCCACCCTAACCTCACTTTATTTGGTTAGGGCTCTGAGTATGTATAAGTAATTTAGCCTCCACCCAACCTCACTTTTTTCAGTTAGAGCTCCAAATATGTACACTGGCTCAAAAGACTGCCCAATGTTTGGTCTTTTTGGAAAGATTCACATAGTGTGCAACAATTACTTAAGCAGAAAATTGTAGAAAATCACATGACATACAACCACATCCTGGCTTCATAATAATATATAATGTAGAAGAGTGCCCTGCAGCCATATAGCCCACTACCATCCTTTTTAAAAATGTTTTGTATTACATACTTACAAAAAACAATTTGTATTATTTTGTCATTTACAATTGTCAGTTTGTAATAAGATATGTTTAAAAATCCTTCCAGTCTGGTACACCAAAGAGTTTTGGCAAAGAATTTCAAATGTGATGATGCTTACTTTGATGAGCTGCATGACTCTATACTCCATATTCTACACACAACAATTGATCCCAAAAAGGTTTCCAATCTGTTAGTGCTTTAATATGTGTGAAACAATCTTGGCATGAATTTCCTAGGATTTAAACACAAATAATATCTTGTTCAGTATCGCAAGAAAATGATGTTGCACATTTGACAGGAGGTGCTTTGTCAAGCCAACTCCAGGTGAAGTCTTTTTGCATCCTAAAGAGAGCCTCATGTGCAATCATACACATTGTACATTTGGTAGAAGAAATATGCACTTGTTCAGCACACCATGTGATATTTGTATTTAAATTTTGTTAGATGAAGTGCGTTTTAAGACAACAAAAATATACCAAAGAGTATTGATGGCAAATAAGGTAGTACATGGTCAGTAGACAGCACTTTAAGTTGCATGTTGTTATCAAGGGCAGTAGTTCAATCTCTATTCCCATACTGCAATTGAACCCCAAGACAGCATCTGGAACTATTTGTGAGATGTCCCATTGTTTGATTGAGTCTGAGTACCCTATGAGAAGCCTTTGTTTTAAGCTCTCAAATAATATAGTGCAACAGTATTTGTGCAACATATACTGCAACATGCTCAATTTTGTTCCATCAAATAGTGCAATATTAAAAAATGGTCTATATTTATTAAGCACAGTAATTGTTGTAGTTTGATGACAACTCACCCTTTCAAGCTATAAAGCATACAGAACAAACAGTCTATTTCCATTATGCTATGATGGATAATTTTATATCTGGTCAATTGAGTTCCTGTCAGATCTCGCAAGAAAAAGTGTTAGATGACACCGTAAGTGGCAACACTTATTGACACTGACCATAAAATTCTATATATCTATATCATCCTTGAGTGACACATTATAGTATATATATACTCTTAATCAAGTACACTTAGACTGAGAGTGAGTTAATGTTTTGTATATATGATGGACACTTTACTTACCCTACTTTAGAGACATAGCTCACATTGTATACTCTACAGTTATCATGGATCAGACTTCAACAAGTTATGGGACTGTGCTGCTTTGTCTATTAGAGACCTGACTTGTTTGACCCTACATTTTTTTTGGGACCCTCTCCCATTTAGATGGGCCGATTGCCCAAAATATTGATAACACTGACTGACACAATTAAAGAGTGTCGCAATTATACATGTCATTTTGCATAATCACCATGTCTCCTGTTATTGGGAAAACAAGCCCTATAGCACTGACTGAAAGCAATGTGGCTAATATGCACCATGTTGATAGCTCTACACCTATTGTGACATAGATAAAGGTTTCTCTGTGCTATGCTGAGGAGTTATTGTCAAAAGATGATGGAAAGTAAACATCATGGTCCAAATACATGAAGTTGGAATTTACAATAACCAGACTATATGAGTATGTCTTTGACCCACCAGATGTGCCTCATAATGGTTATAAACCTTGGGCCTACCATAACTGGCAAATTTGCCCATGTTTTTGAGGCTTTAATATTATGCATTTTGGCTTATATCAGGAGTGTCTCAAGAGATTCTGCCTGCTTATATACCATAGCTAATTCCAGTGCATCAGCCCACATGACCCCACATTGTGAATAGTTCAAATGCAGTACATTTAAAGAGCTAAGGCCTCCCCAAAAAATCCACTTTGGAGACAATTTTCATGTCAAGGCCACTAGCGTTGGCATGGCATGGTCATGCTTGACTGTGTAGTCAATGGCTGCATCAAAACTATGGAACTCAAAAACACCTTATATGTCACCTTCTTCCAGCTCAGCCTCATATCAGTATGCCAACTTGATAAGGCCAGATATTATATAGTATTCAAAAATGGAGCATGTAAGATCAGGACCTTAAAAGGGCAAAAAGTAATGCTCACAGGGTTGCAAAAGGTGAATCTATACCATTTAAACATTTTCTTTTTGATGCACACACTCACATCTATTGACATCAACATGTTGTACTGTTGCCTTGCACACATATCTCCAAATTGATTGGTCCAAATAGTAAACAATAGATGCATTGAGAAAATTGATAAAATAATGAAAAAGCTAAAATTCTGTGAACCATGCATGTTAGCCAAGTCAAAGAAGGTTTCTTTCAAGCACAAAGGGCAGAGAGCCACTCTACTAGCAGATTGCCATAGAAACAAGTATTGGATCTCATTCATTGACAGGTATAGATATTTTCCTTGGATGTACTTCATGCAAAGAAATGATGAGGCTCTATTACAATTCTGCGAGTTTAAAAATGATGTCCAGACTTACCTAAGAGCTGAAATTGGAGAGCTTCATCTTTCAGAAAATTTTATAAATTTTTTTCAATCAGACAATAGTGAGGAATACAGTGGAAAAAGATTTCAAGAAAAACTTGGAAAAACTGGCATTTTACATTTAATAACAGCACCTAACACCTCTGAACAAAATGGACTAGCTGAGCATATAAATTAGTCACTGGTAAACACCATAACTGCAATGCTCATAGAGTCAGGGCTACTAAAGACCTTCTGGTCAAATGCAATAGCAATAGCTGCCACCATCATTAAAAGGATGCTGGCCTCTCATTTAAAGAGGAAAGTACCTTATGAATTAATCTTCAAGTGCAAGGTGGATGTCTCCTGGTTCTGACCATTCAGATCAACTACATATGTGCTCATTCCCAAGGACAAACATGAGAGAAAGTTTGCTAGCAAGGCACACAAAGCCGTGCTCATTGGGTACACTACTGGGAAGAAAGCTGACAAACTTCTAGATGTAAAGACAAAAAAGAAGTTTAGCAGCCATCATGTCTGTTTTGATGAAACCTTCTACTCACTTTTAGAAATCCTGGAACTCAAAGAGCAAATTATGCCAATGTCAGAGCATAAGTAGCAATCAAACATGTTGCAGCTGGTACCTGAATATAAGTCTGCAGGCTAAAATGATGAGACCCACAAATCAGACAATGAGTCAATATACAAAGATAATGTGAGGTCAATGGAAGCACTGATAATGCCTAAAAGTAGATCAGCAGCAGATATGATTTACGGCTACTGATCTGTGTAATAATATGTTAGGCATGCTAAGATTGAGGGAGTCCCAGGCAGTTTCCAGAGAATAAGTTGGAAAACAAGTTGAATGGCAAGATTTGGTGAAGGTTGGCAATGGTAGTTAGCAGAGGTGTGTGGTAAGGAAGGTGTACTAAAGACAAGATATGCCTAAAAGAGGTGGAAGGTGAATATGAGTAAGTGTGGCAAGAGGATATGGGAAGGAAACTAGAGGCTTAGCAATGACTAAGCTGTGTGATGCCTGTCATATATGCAAGGTGCATAGGTTCCATAAGCATAACTGCAGCAAGCAGGCTAAGAGTGTTCAGACAGTTGGTGACTATGTACTTAAAAGAAATCTGAACCGTAAGGTGAGATGAGGAGTGTAAACTGGGATGCTTTGTTCTGTGGTAACTAGTAACAATGGTAAGTATTTATAGTGAACAACTAGTTCTCCGTCACTAAGTAGCTAAGGATCGCCAAGAGATGGTGAACTATAAGTAATGTAATTAAATGTCTTGCATTAAACTAAATGTTGAGAAATAAAGCAAGCAAGCTGTCCATCTAGCTAAAGAAGGGGTGCCAAGAGGCATCAGATGCCAGGGTAAATGTTAGGCTGTTCATTATGAGTAAATAATATTATTCCTAATTTGTAAGTGCTGTTGTCAGCCAGCCATGCCATGTGCCAATTGATTGATGCTACTTGTCAATACTTGCTAGCAGCATGATGCCAGCTGTCATTCTAGCTGCCGCCAGTGCTATCACTGATCAGATCTGTTGCTTGCTGTGCATGGCCATTGGATAAAGCCTAAAATGGATAAATTGTGTGCACCAAGTTTAGAACGCACACAGCAAGGTGTTTGGAGCCAATGCTAAGCCTGCCGTTGATGCACCTAGCCTATGTGGGGTCCTATCAGCACCTTGAAGCCTTTCTGTTTTTAAAGCAGCTCTTCAGTGTCCCAAGACTGAACTGTCATCCACTATGCTCTCTGCTCAAATAGCAATAACTAATGAAGACTGCTATTGGATAGTTGTTCAGGGGACTATGCCTGGCATTTATAAGAGATGGTAGATATTTCATTTTGTTGTATTTTTCTGCTGACTATATTTTACTTGCCTGTTGTCAAAGCTGCTGCAACAAAAGCTATTGGTAGACATTCAGATCTCTTTATTTATCAAGCAATAGACTTGGCAGGCATGGCAATTATCTTTACATGTAGTTATATAGCAGGTAACATGTCGACTAGTAGCATTGGCATGTAGCAGTAGTGCTCAATATGTTTTTTTTTTTGCCTTGTACTTTATTCTTGTAATTAAAAACATGAACCATTTAAATCTTTTAGCTGCCCAATTTTAGTTTTTATGGGAAATACATGTTGAGAATCAATGATAGCATTCCAGCTTTATTAATACAAAATCATCAAATCGCAGATATTATAACATAGAGTAAGTGTGGCATTTGTTGATTTATATTATTCAATAGCAGCAAGTTGAAACTTTTGAACTGTATAGTTTGTTTCATGAAATTTGCAGTCTAGCAGAAGGTAGACATAAAAGGATCATAAACATGAGATAGAATTACATATGAGTTTGTGTTTGGTCTATTAGACATACTCATAAAATCACCCTGCAGAACTACTTTTTTGTTCTTCTCTCTTTAAGTTCATTTAGTGAAAATTTATTTAGCATAATAAAAAGATTTATTGCATCATTAAACTACATGTCTGGTTTCTTAAAGTTCTTAATGTTATTAAATAATTTAAGGCCTGCTTCTCAACATGAAAACCTAGCAAAGTGCATCTTTTCATACCCTGCAGAGTCTTTAGCTTTGAATTCCTCCTCTGTTCAAAAACTGTAGTCTACATATTGGAATAACTTACCAGCACAATACTGCATAAAAGATATACAAAGGTCACCATTCTGAACAGAGACATTTGAGAGATGGTTGTAGAAGGTAGAAATATGAGGACTTCTAGTAGAAATTCAACATAGATCTCAAGGTCCCACAGGATTAAGTGGCCCCCTTTGACAGGATTGAAGCATCTAAGGGCTTGAACACTGCACCATCCAAAAAAGCAGTTGAAAAAATCACAATGGCAATACATTCAGATGGCAGGGCCCAGGTTAAAGGCTGATGCTGAGAAGATGCTTCAAGAAAAGTTGCAACGCAGCATTAGCATGCATTTCCAGAGGAAATTAAAGTGTTTGCAATAGTAGCTGTAAACTTTCAGAGCACATGCTTGAAAACTTGCTAAAAAAAAGTTGTCAGTAGGTGGATGGCTTTGGCACATTAATTACATACCACTTGCAAAGATAACCAACCATTGGATGTCTAGGTCAGCAAGAAGGCAGCCTGCCAAGGCTGCATGTCTGCCAAGATTAGTTAAGAACAGGAAATGATCCATGACAATGGTGCATTTTGTCATGTCAAAAACATTCTGCTGAATCTGCCTGTATCATTGCCTCATAGGCTGCTTGGGCAGAAGCATAGTAAGTTGAGTTCTGAGGCTAGCCAACAAGAACAGCAATGACTCTGCCAAGCTTGTTAATCAGAGGGTAGCTTTTCCTGCTAAATAATCAGCAGAGAAGGGGCTAGAAGCAAGCTATACAACTTACCCACTGTCCCAGCAAACAAGCAACAGTCCTTGCACAGCAAGCTCATCCAGAGCCCAAGCTTTTCTATCTCCACATTTGCTTCTGTTGAGTTTTGTCTGGTAGGCCCCGTTTGAAGCAGGAAGGGATACCATTTGGAGAAAGGTCTGAATGAGCAGCACATTGTAGCAAAAGTGCTCAACAGTCCATTTATGAGAAATGTGGCCTTCTAAAGCAATGTGTGCTGCGCATTTCAGGCATTGTTTAGCATGCTAGCTGTTGGTGAATGACTGCAGCTGGCTTGAAGGCTTGGCACAAAGACATTTGTGCAAGGGTTCTTTGCCAAGCACTGAGACATGTTGTTGTCAACATCATTTAAGCAGCTTCTCTCTATGGCTACAGATTGGCTAAGCAGGGCTGAGAAATTGATGCTGAGACAGTGGATTGGAGTGAAGTCATAAGACAAAAAAGTAGTGTCTGAATGCATCTAAAAAAGAAAGAATAAATTTATGCCCCTGAAAGGGTTGCATACTGACTGAACACATTTGAAAGCTGCAGCTGCCATCAACCTTGCAAAGTCATGCATAAGTTAAAGTGCCCAAGGACAACAAGGTGGTTGCTTATAATCTCCTGCTTGGCAGCATTTTTATTTTCTTGGTCCCAGAGGTGATATCTGAAGGAACTAAGAACTCTGCATAAAGGGAGGAGACAAGCAAGCCAAGAAATAGCACTGCTCACCACTGATATTAAATGATGTGTGGTGATAACTGAGCTTGTTGAAAAAATCCATATGATTATGTGTCGTTGAAACAAGTGGACCAGCAGCAATGCTTTGCCAACAAAAATTGAGTAAGGGCAAGTTCAAGGTCTTTGGTGAGGGCCCATTAGGCTCTACTGCTGTTCAAACACTTAATTGTTCTAGTATTTATGCATTCTGAGCTCATCAAAAAAAAGAGGTTCAACAACATCTACAAGGTCAGTGATTGCAAGTAGAGGCTGTTGCAGGAGCTTACAACAGGCTTTAAAGCACAAGATAAAGACAGACAACAAGTGCTAGATGAAATTCAAGACATTTTCAAGAGTGTGCAGGATTGTCATAAAGCAGACTGGGTTGATGTGGAGGCCATCATCAATGGCCAGGCCACAATCAATATGAGCCATGCAGGTGGCAAATTCCAAGAGCTCCTTGAAGAAGAGCTGTGGCCACAAAAGAAATAGAAGAAATGGTGCACACATTGTAATGTAATCATCTGCCAGAACCTTGGATTTGCTGCACAATTAATATCTATGGTCAATGCATACCTCTGGTGGAGTCAAAAGTGGGGGGTCATCAAAGTGGTTGATGTTTTTGGTGGGTTGCATGCTTGTTCTTGCATTCTAACTTTTTTGAACATTTGATAGAGACTTATACCTTGGACATACCCATGTTGAAAAAAGATAAAACTATTGCTGCCTCCTTGATTGAGCATGGCCTTCTTCCATCTGCTCCATATCATCCCAACATTGCCTTCTTCATCTATATTGTTGAATTTTACTGCATGACTCATCTTCAATGTCCTTGCCTTGCAAAACAGCCATTTATTAAAAGCTTATGTGGTTTGCATGGCATCTTCTTCAAGCTCTACCTTAGCAAGCAATTCTCCATTGCTTATGACCTTTATTTGTCTATTCATAAAGTGGCTGCCCTTCATTGTAACACATCCAAGTGGAGGCTTCATCATGCATTCCCAGCATGCATTTACAAGTTGGAAGAAGAGAATAAAATGACATTCAAAATGCTGGTGACAATAAATAGAAATAATTCTCTCAAGTACATCATCCATTGAGAGCCAGCATTTGAGGATAAAAATGAAAAACTTATGCCAGGAGCAACAAAAGAGCTGCAAAATGATTGGGAGGTTGAAGGAGACTACTATTTTAGCCAGGAGACAGTGGATCAATAGGCAAAAGGCATGCTTCAAGAGATGTTGCCAACAGGCAAGGATTCTATAAGCTATTGGTTTTCTGTGCTCAATTCATACTCACCTTCTGCATAAGAAGAAGGCGCAGATGGTTCAGAGTCAAATTCCTGTGCTGAAAGGTGGAGAAATATGGTTGATGAGTTGACTGCACATATGTGGGAAATTTTTGATGAGACAGAGGTGTTTCTTGCTCTTTGTCAACCATGGCTTTGTTTTATTAATTGTTGACATGATTCAGAGCAGAGAACTGTCCATGCTATGCTATTATATTAATTGTATTTCTTGCCTAACACACCAGTGCTAAGTACCCTTTAGCAGTGGTTAGTGAACTTCTTGAGGCATTTGGTGCTTGTATTAGGGATGGTTATGACATTGGCTACAAGTTTTGTACAACTCTTGCCAGCAGCTGTAACCATATCTAGAGTGAATACAAGATGTTGTCTTATATAATACTCTACTGTATGCATATAGCATTGTAGATGCTGGTAACACATGTGATGCTCTGTTACATACCCCCCAATGAGACTGAATACTCGGTCTTAGAAAAGGAGTGGAGCTGAAAATGAAATATGCACAATAGTGCAACTATCAGCCAGTGACACACATTGCATTGCTATAGTGTGTTAGCATCATGTTCAATGTAGTAGTGTCACTTGTAATACTGAATCTCATAGCATCTTAGTGTGAGTATTTGCATACAAAGCAAGCATAAAAAAACAAGATGAAATTTAAAATAAAAAAAAACAACTCCAACAACATAAGTCTGCTGTATATACACACTACCCTGAAGTGCGTGTCAGCCTGAACAGGTTGAGTGTATACTCAAAGTTACCTAAAAAATTACATGGGTCTATAACTTATCTGATGAGGCTCCCACAACTGTGCCCATCTCGGTCACCATTGCTTCCTCCTCCAGTGCAACATTAATCATAGGAGAGGGAGGTGCCAATTCTATCCTTGGTAGGGTAGTTGACATCTTGACTGCAGGCAAATCTACCACTATAAGCTCAGTAAGTGTGACATTAATTGCTGAAGGAATGGTGGGTAGCATACCATGCACTGATATTTGGTTTAAGAGATTGACCTGGTTAGGGTCCATTTCAATGAGATAGTAGAGGCCATTGGCATCAGGGTTGATTGGGAGATTGCTCTCCTTGTGGTGTTTGAACATTAGACAATAATAATCATCTTTGGTCATCTCCCGCCATCTATCTCATTGCAGGATTGCAGATAGGATGCCATAGGTAGAAAGGTGCTCCATGTGCTCATTGTCGATCTGTTTGAAGATGTCCATAGACATTATTAGTAAGTAGAACTGCTGTTCCAGGAAGACCACACTGTACATATAGGCATGGTCAACCTAGTCTAGTGGGATTCAGTTGTAGAAAAGAATATGTAACGTGTTGTCATTGGAGAAGTTCTGTGCCTGCTTGTCTGGCACATGAACTTGATGAATCTTGAGCTTAGGCCAATATTGGGGCTCAAAAGGTTGCTCGGGAAACATAGCGTTATATGAGGCAATCATCTCACAATACAATCCTGGATGGGCTATGTCAAGAGTCATGTGCCAAACAATCATGGGTTTGGCTGCACTATTAGTGCAGATAGCTCAACACAATGCAAACCTGAAGAGGGTTTGCCAGTGCATGCAGTATGCATGATCAACTGCAATGCCCTGGTAGATGTTCTCCAGCCCAGGATGACCAAAGATCAGTGTGTACTGTGCTAGCTGATTCAGGTTGAATGGCATGGCTGGGTTTTGAGCATGTATTATATGCAGCACCATGGAACTATCTTCTTTTGTGCACAGGAAGTACCCTGGAATATGTCGGTGCTCTATGAGTGCAAGGTTGTCAGCCCTTTGCATTGGGCTGATGAGGTCCTGGTACTGAGGATCCCTCATAAGAATCCTTATTGTTTGATTATGCAGAGCCTTGTCTGTTTGCTGTGCAAATATCTGGAGCTCTGTAATTAACAAATATGTAGTTATTCTGTCACGTTGAGGGGCATGAGGATTTGAATAGTATTTGTAGAGCCAGTCAAGCTCTAATGGAGTGTGGAGAAGACTACAAGGGGAAAACTTGTAGACAATATTGGCAGGTAGGCCAGCATGGTGCCCAGAAGCAAACTCATAAGCCACTGCCTGGTTGGTGTCAGCTTCCAACAGCACAGCATTTGAATAATACAAATAATAGATGCAGTGGCTGAGTGCTCCTCTGAAGCACAAGTTTATCTGCTCAATATCGAGTGGCCCCCACACTTTCACCCCCAATCCATTGGGGATCTTCCCCAAGAACTCATCCTTGGCCCTATACTTAAGGGCTTGCAACTTCTTGGTGTGATTTGTCTTTTTCTTTATGATGTGCTTATTGCATGAGACTCGTTGGAATTGGTCCACTGCCAATTTCCCTTCTTCTTCCTCCTCCTCATGCTCTGAGCTCAACTCTCTGTAGTTGCTCTCATTGGACAAGGAGACAACCGGGGCTTTGCCTTTTCTAGGCACAGGCTTGCCTCTCAAGGTTGCCACAAGACTATCATACTGCTCCAGAGAGTGGAGGTCTGGGGTCAAGATGACCATGGAATACTGTTCTGGTGGGGTGAGTATGAACACTGGCAGCATAAATAGCATCTGGACCTCACTAGCAGGAAAGGATATTACTTCCAATTTGGAAGCATTGAGAGGCGGCTTGTGACAACAACGTTGACAAGAGAGTCCTGGCTTGGCCAGGGCAGACTCTGCTAATGGTGGCTGAGCCACTGAAAGGGCAGGCACATTTCACACCAGAGCTCTCCCTCTGGGCTTAGCGCAAGAGATGTTCTGAATGGGTGTCCTTGGTGTCACGGTAACAGGTTTGGCTCCTATAGGTGGGGCCTGAGATGGTGTGGTTTCTTGCTGATCCAGAGACAGTCCTGCCAAAGGCTCATTGACTGCAGCCAATGGCTCTGACAAGGCTTGAAGGGCTGGAGTAGGTAGCTGCAATGACAAAGCCACAGGCTGAACAGGCTGCTCAGGGTGTGCTAGTTGCGCTGCCAGTGGCATCTTAGCCTATGAAGGCTCAACCAGTTAAAGGGGCTGATATCTTGCTCTCTTGATCTTGGCAGTCAGTTCCTTGATGGTTGAAACGTTGCACTTAGAAGCATAGTCAATCTGTTCCAGTGCTAATACTTGCTGCCTCTTTATCAGCTTGATTTGGTCAAGCAGTCCTTTGATCCATGACAATAGCCAAACTATTCTGTAGAAAGGATGCAGTTGCAGGAACTGGCTGTTCCACTGCTCTCAGTCAGCTGAGGAGTGCATTTGGCACTGCTGATTCCTGTGCTGGTGGTGCAGAGTCCATATATGGCTTACCTACAGGCCAATGTGCCCATAGTACAGATGATGGTCCCATCACTGCACTCACATACATTGGTATCAATGTCTGCAGTCATGCTGGCAGTACCTGGTAGTAGCACTCCTTGTGCATTCTATCTTTTGGGCACTCATAGCGCTCTTTATCACCTACTTCCATCTCTTATGAGTGAAGGGGAGTCTGGTATTGCAGCGGTTCAGTGTGACCTAGATAGGCCACACTCATTGTCTGGTATTGGCTCACTGCTGGATATAGCAGCTGCCTCTAGTAATCCAAATAGCTTTGAACTTATATATTTGGAGGTCTCTCTACTCTACCATTGCAGGCTCTGATTACTTTTCTGCAGCCCTCAATAGGCCATTGCAGAAAACATGTTAGCAACGTGTATTGGGACTTAGGAGGATAGAAAGAAGAACAAAATCTCCTAACTCTGCCAGTAGTATAAACAACTACAAATATCTGCTACCCAGTCTTTTACTGGCTATCAAAGTCATGTAAACAGCTACAATTAGTAGCCATCCAGTTAATCACTGGGTATCAAAGTGGACTTTGTCCACATTTCACCACCTCACATGCTCTATGCACATTTTGCTAGCTGTTGAGGGTGTTTCATGCCCTGCAGCTCTAAATATCTGTCTAGTGCTGCAAGATCTTTGCAGTTTACTAGCAGCTCCCAGGTTGTATCACCTAAGCTCCACCTTACCTTGAATTCAAAGTTTCCTCCTGTCTACTTATAACTTATGATGTTATCTACGAACCATTTCTGTTCATCGTCAGTTCCAAAGTCATATGGCTCTGGGGTTGTGCAATTAGGGAATAGCACATTACTATTGACTAAACATGGTTGCAACAGCAACATATGAAACTTAGGTACTATCCTGCATGTCTGCAGTGCATGGAGTAGTTCCAGCACATAGTTAGACGTGCTCAGCTCTGCTTCAAGGACCCTATATGGTCCGATCCACTTAGAACATAGCTTACTTGCTCTGCCTTTTGGCAAGTTCAAGTTCTTTGTCAAGAGGTATACTAGGTTCCCTTTGTTGATATCCAGTTCATCATGCCTGCAATTATTTGCATGTTTTGTCTGCTATACGTGCAATTCTATAATTGCATCATAGGCATCTACTAAGTTTCTTAGCACATTGCGTGCAAATTGTTTAACTCCAACATGGATGACTTTGTTAGTGTGAAGTTCACAAATCATGGATGGTATATAGCCATTATTGAGTTCAAAGGGAAAATACTTCATAGTCTCGGATATGCTTGCATTTATCATGAATTCAACGAGTAGACATCTATCCACCCAGTCCTTCTGATCAGGACATACAAATGCTTGCAGTATTTGTGCAATATTTCTATTTGCTCATTCTGTCTGGCCATCTGTTTGTGGATGAAACAATGTCGACATGAGCAATTTTGCTCCTTTTACCATTTGGAAGTAAACTTAGCATCTCGATTACTTACAATCGAGCTTAGCAATCTATGAAGATGTACTATCTCCTTGAGATAGGTCCATAACAAGTCCTCAACGTAATGAGATAGATTATACTAGTCATTCTACAGATTACTATCCACAGATAATTGAAACCCTTCAACTCTGAGAATGGACCAATAAAGTCCATTCCAATTGAGTCCCAGGGTTTGACTGGAATCAGAAGTGAGTAGAGCTTTCCTGGTGGCTTCAATGTCAACACTTTTGACTGTTGACATAGCTTACATGTTGAGCAGAATTGACTCATTTCCTTGGCCATTTATGGCCACCAGCATCAGCATTGCACATAGTCCAATATTTTCTGAGTTCTGAAGTGGCCCACTACTCTATGGGCCTGGTCCAGGATAGTCATGATTAACGACCTCTTCTAGGGAATGCAAATGACTTTGGACCCAGTAGGTCTAGTCAGATAAATGAGTTGTTATTCTATCTTGAAGTGTAGGTGCACTTGGATATTGTTCATAATCTCTAAGAAGAGATTATCATCCTTATATCCTACTGGCATGCTATGTCATATACCAGTAGGAAATGCTGAATCCCATCCATGTTGGTCGTCTTAACTGCCCATGTGATGGAAAAGTCTGTGTAAACCTGGCCTTTATCATAAGTCAAGTTTGTTACACTATTAGGAGCAAAGCAGCTATGCCGTATACATGTCATTGCAACAATACTAGTAATGTTGCATGACTTGTTCATCATCAGAGCCTTTTCAATAGCTTTGAATGTGTTTTTACAAGTGGCTCCCTGGAGAGATGGAGGTCCAGTGGATAGCCGACAGACAGGATTGAATTGATGAGTGGATGGCAGACAGGTAGAGTTAAAGAATGTTACTCACCATTGGCTATTTCTTTATGCACTTGAGATAGTGAGTGAGCTCATCTCTTCTGGCCATCATATCACTGCCTTTTGAATGCCATATATCATGAGCAGAATTAGAATGTCAGATGTGATCCGCCTTGAAGTTGCTGTCTATCATTCAAGAACAATTGAACTTCCACCAGACAGGATTTTCTTCTCAGTTGAATAGAAGATTGACTCCTGGTTGGGGACAAGTTGGACAGAATATTGCAAGTTCACCACAGTCCGGTGCCATGGGGTGTCTTGATTTATCATGGCTGAAGCCTGCTCACTTCAGCTTCTTCAGCCACCACCATGAACGAGAAATTTGTTGTAGCTCATGGTAAAAGTTATCCACCTCATCAAAAAATGCAATTGGAGAAGTTATTCTCTGCCAGTACTGATAGGCAGATGCTTTGCACTCTAGATTTATCAGACAGAAGTTGTCCAGCACAGCCGTTGTAAAATATATTTGTGTCCAATCAAATATACTGGGGACCAGCTGCGAGTAGATGGTATCCTCCACTAAGACATTTATCCCAGAACACTCACATAAAATGACAGTAATATAGTGTATTCCAGTTGTGTGAACAATCCGTTGTATTGGATTCCCAAAGCAATCATATCTGTCCATACAAAACCCGTTTGTGGCTGGCCAATTTTCTGGAATATCTTCTATTGGCACATTATTCTCTGGTTTCTGTTGCTCTTCCTCTTCCATGATTTGATCAAGGCTGGCATCCTGAAGTCTGCTCAGGAAATCTGAAGTCATGGATAGATGTGCTGCTGAATGTCCTGGGTTGCTATTTGCTGATAGAAGTTCAACATCCAGTTGATATTCAAGTCATAGAAACTCTTGCTCCTGAATGTCCTTTTTCTGCTCATGGTCCTCAAGAGCCCTGACCCTGATCTTTTGTTAATGACAGTTTGCATGCAATGAATTGTGTTGGATATAGAAATACCCTCCAGTATCCGACATATTCATTGGTTGGAAATACCTACTATTCTATACTTCAGGTCAGTGAAACAGGTTGGAGTCGTGCATGTGGTGGAAACATCCATGACAGAATATTCTTGACCCAATGCAATCGTGGCATCACCATTGTGCAAGGTAATGGTCAGGACAAGCAAGGCAATCAGTAACGTCATCCATTGATTCATGACCAAGCAATTTATTGAGCAACTGTAGAACATAATTGATGAAGTCGTTAAGATAATCTGCCTGTGTCTATATATGAATTTGAATAATTTGCTCTCAATAATAGCATATATTCAAATCACCTTTACATGCCTTATGGATATGGGCATTGTATCATTTACATCATCTACCATTGGATTATTGTCCAAGTGTGCAAAGTTATCATTATCTGCAAATGCTGCAGGTGGTGCACTAGTTACAATAGGAATGGGACCTAATGATAGCCGTGTCACGACCTCTCCCCTCCGGATCCACTCCAGGACACCCCCGGAACACCATCTGGGACCCTCTCCCTGACCCCACAGGACACACCCTGCCATCACGGCTACCGACACCACCATCAGCTGCCACCAGCCCCGATCAACAATTGGATCACATGACTCGCTTCCAGCCATCATGCATCATGCATCACAGCTCCCTCTGCGCCAATTGATCATGTGTCTCACATGCACAATCCAAGCATACAGTCCCTGCCCGCTACTCAATGACTCCCGGAACCCATCCCAGACATCCCAGAACCCTGAGACCCAGTCCCGTAGTACTTATAGCATAGTTCTCTGTTGTATTTGCTAATCTTAATATTAACTTGAATTGTTGCGTGCCCTCTGCTTGACTGGTACGCACTGACTGGCATGCTTTGACTGGCACACTTGAATAACTGCATGCTCTAAGTTTGATATGCACTTCGCAACTTATAATTTGTTAACTCGGTCTCGTCTTAGAACCCCCGGTTCATGACTCAACTCCCACCCAACCCTCAACTACCCAAAACCCAAAACCCCCGGACCAAGTCCCTACTCCCAGGACTACCCCGACTGCATCTTGAACTCCGGAGTCCTAGCCTCAGAGTTCCAGACACCTGAGTATCCGTAGATTAAGTCTGCTTCATAAGGGCGTTGCTTTCCTAAAAAGCCCCCGGCTCAGCGGAACCTGACATAATATCAAGACTCCCTCCTTACGCCATTCTTGATGGCTACGTATACTCATACCTACTACTCCACGGGCTACCAGACCAACTCTTATAGGCGCCTAATCCCCAATCACTACTCT
>QGOA01002745.1:0-30036 GCA_003313075.1 Termitomyces sp. MG16
CGTGTCCGGCAGGACAAGGGGCCCAGGACCTTGAACAGGCAGGGGACCACTCGTCGAGCGCAGTGCAAGCACTGCGCCAAAGTCAGGAAAGAAACTGAAGGTAGGAAAGCACTCACCGGTCCGTTGCTCACGCACCAGGCATAGGCAGATAGACCCCGGGGCCTCTCCAGAGCCTCCCTAAACAGCTCCTGCGTTGCGTCTGCCTACACAACACATTGACTCTCTGGGACCTCTGAAATGGCCCCTACTGCCATCCTGAAACAACGGAAACAGGGGGCAGGCAGTCTAGGGCGGGGAGGGCGGACAGTCATCCATGCAAAGGTAGGCATGGGACAACTCGGGCCATACTCTGCAAGGACACTGGGGCCTGCATTGGGAGCAGGCTCTGGGAGCCAGCTAGGACCTGCTTCCGGGGCAGGATTATTGCATTGTTCTGAAAAAGGAAGGTCAGTCATAGCAAGCGGACAATGCGGCGACACTCATGTTGGACAAGCGCTGCCATGTGCTCATGATCGAGCCAGCGCCAGTATTGTGCATCCCAGACCTCCCACACGACCAAGGGGGCCACTTTGTTAGTAGGCAGGGGCATCGGGGAATGCGTCAGCGTATGTAACATGGTTGAGTTTGATGGTAAATTTTTTTTTTGATACGTGGCAGGTCAGGTGCCAGATCCCATGATTTGACCCTGGTTCAAACCACCAGCTATGCGTGCCTCAGAGGGTCTCAGCGCTGAGGGGGGGGTGATGTCATGACCCCTCCTCTCTAGAACCCCCCTGGAGCCCCATCCGGGGCCCTCTTTTGTCAACCCCACAACGTGCCCCGCCCCCACAGCTGCCAACGCCGCCATCACATGCATCAAAGACTGCCATCAGCTAGCTCCTCCAGGAACCCTGCATCACGGACCCCAGGATTAACTGCCATCAACAATTGGATCACATGACCCGCTTCCAGCCATCACACATCACGCATCACAGCTCCCTCCACACCAATTGATCACGTGCCCCACACGCGTGATCCAAGTATATAGTTCCTGCCCGCTACTCAATGCCTTCTGGAGCCCATCCCAGACACCCTGGAACTCTGAGACCCAGCCCTGTAGTACTTATAGCATAGTTTCCTGTTGTATTCGCTAGTCTTGATATTAACTTGAATTGTTGCATGCCCTCTGCTTGACTGGTACGCACTGACTGGCACGCTTTGACTGGCACGCTTGAATAATTGCGTGCTCTAAGTTTGGTATGCACTTTGCAACTTGTAGTTTGTTAACCCGGTCTTGTCTTAGAACCCCCGGTTCACGACTCGACCCCCACCCTACCCTCAGCTACCTAAAACCCAAAACCCCTGGACTAAGTCTCCTCTCCCGGGACTACCCCTGTCCATGTCTTGAACCCCGGAGTCCTAGCCCCAGAGTTCCAGACACCTGAGTATCCGTAGATCAAGTCCGCCTCGTAAGGCCGTTGCTTTCCCAGAAAGCCCCCGACTCAGCAGAACCTGACACGGAGTTACAATAGTTGAGAGTTCTAAGTTCTAAGTCACACAAGTAAATCAGACTAGTGTCTTGATTTTAGCTATATAACACAAGAAAAAGAACTGACTGTAAATAGCTATAAACAGCAAGGTAAGTGTGACATGATGTTGCACAGTAACAGAATAGGTATGGTAGTTTAATCACAATGTAGTGGGCCATTACATGCCTTCCAATGAGATCATTATCATGATCTGACTAAAGAATGATGCATCAACAACACCATCAATGCATAAATATATAGCCATATATATATATATATATACTTATGGAGTGGTCTCATCACCTGTCTGGCCTCCTTGTTGGCTTTATAATTCAACATGGTGTCACTGTGCTGGATCTTCCACCACTGCATTCTCCCAATCTACATGGAATACTCTGAGGGGATGGGCAACTAACTCAGTGTCTCACCCATTTTTCTGCCAGTCTCTTTCCCTTGTTCAATGTTAGTCAATGAGGAAGATGCAGCACTTCTAACTTTATTGGGTATGGCCATGTCCTTGTCCTGTATGGCAATGTTAGTCACCTCTGGTTCTGCAGGCCGTTTGGAGGTGTCAAGATAGATGGAATGTCATTCCATGGCCTCATCCACAAGTATTCAAAATTAGGGTTGGTGCCAATATAATAATACATCCCCATGCTCTGTGTCAACATGCTAGCCTTGTCCTCTTCTCAAAGTTTGAAGAGAAGTTGGTAGTAATTGTCATCATCCATTTTGCACCACCTGTCACAGTTTGGAATAGCCAGAGGCACTCCATAGGTTGCCAAGTGATAATGTCGCTCATTATCAGCTGCTCAGAAAACATCAAGCAAAATAGTCAGCTTGAAGAAATGCTGCTCTATGTATACCAAACAATACATATAAGCATGGTCCACCCACTCCATCAGGATGTGGTTCTGTAAAAGCACTTGGATGGCATCATTGTTGCTGAAGTTTTGCAATGCATTCTCTGGCACATATACCTAGTGACACTTGAAATTCTCCCCAGCAAGGGGCTGAAAGGGGTGTTGAGCATTTTTTTGTTAAAGGCCGCAACAGCCTCTCAATACAGACCAGGTAGTGCAAATACCAATGCCAGCTGGTGCACAATGGTAGGTCAACCTGCTCTACTAGCACACACAGCCTGGGCCAGCCTATAGCCAAAGAATGTTCAATAGTGTATTCAGTTACGCTAAATTGAATGCAAGCCTGATGAATGCATTGTCCAGGCTCAGATGGCCAAATACAATGGTGTACCTCACCAATGTGTCTATGTCAAATAGCTGAGCAGGTGGAGGAGGATGCATAGCCATAAGCTGCAAGGTGCCATCCTCTTTGTGCATTGTCAACTATGCTGGGATAGATACCCATTGCATCATGGTGTCATCCTCTGAGACCCATGATTGACAAGGGTTGACAGGAGAGATGAACTTCTCATTCATCAAGGTGTATTTCATTGTCTCATCCCTATAGTCCTTGTCTACCATCTTAGCAAAGTGCTGGAACTCAATCAATAGCATGTATGCCACAATGCGTTCTTGCTAGAAGATGTACTCATTAGACAACTATTTAAAGAGCTTGTCTAGCTCATATGGACTCATCAGAAATATCCAAGGAGTGTACTTGTATACCTTTGTGCATGGTACTGCTGCACTCTTATAGTGGTGCTGCTCAAAATATGAGGTCTTGTTGGCCTTAGCCCCAAAGAATACCACCATATTGGAGTAGGGGGACCAGTAAAAATACTCCCCTAATCTTCCTATGAAGCAGGAGTTGCATTGCTCAACATTATGGGCATTACAAATGTATGCTCCCAGCAGGTCAGGAATCCTGCCCAACTGCATCTTTCCCTGATGTTCCACAAAGTGTTTGTAACATATCGTAGTGTAGTTAAATAATTAATATACCATTATATTAATTATTTATTATTACTTTACATACTAGCTGGCTGCCTTACATAAGGTAGCCAATTTTACTGTCATACTCGTAGTACTAAAATCAAATACCAATCTGGTTCTGTGGTGTGACCGTAAGGCTAAGCAACTACTTGACTTTGTTTCACTTTTTTGAACCTTTTGGGTTCCATTCTGATACTACGGACAAAGACTACATGTCTAAACTGATAGCCTAGACTGTGATTGCATTGAACAGTGCATCAACTTCTTTGATGCACGCTTCCAGATTAAAAGAGACGTAGCAACACCTGATTGGATAGAGACCAATCAATTTGCTGAACCAACATGCGATGGTGAGACCATCAACCAGTCGTTGGCATATCCTCAATCTGTGGTGACTGACCTGGGTTGTCCCGGGTCAGAATATACTGAGGCTGAGCCTTCCCAGCAGCCTCAGGGAATGCCAGGAGGGACGCAATGAAATGAAGTGCAGCCGACAGCTGCGCCAAGTGGTGCAGCAAGACCAGAGGCAGTTGTGGAAGACCTGGACCAGCAATCCAGCAGGAATCACGAATTTTCCATGCAGACTGGGAGGTCAAGGTGACAGTTCCAGAGCAGGAGTAGTGCTCAGAGACCTACTGAAGGTCGCAGACCTTCATTGTACTTCCTGGGGAAGATGCTGAGGCCAGAAGCAGGCAGTTGGAGAGTGCCAACTGAATCCACTCCACTGATGCAACGTCAGCAGGGAGTTGGAGTGCCACAGGAGATGACAATTCCCAAGCAAAGAACGCCGGCAGTACATTGAGAAGACAAAACTTCTAATGATGAAGAGAGTGGACAGAGTGAGTCCACCTTTCAGGTTCAGTGTGCTATGCTATGGAAAAGATACCCTAGCATTACGAAGGATACCACGCGTGCTCAACTAGGACTGTATGTACTGAAACACATATGGTTGATACAAGCTAGAGGTAATAATGTACCTCAGTTGAATACCATCGAATACATTACGTTGTATGTTCAGATTCTTGAGCTGGAAGCCCAAGCGTATATGTACTGCAAGGCTAATCAAGGATCAGCTGCCTCAACCCCAGAGGGAGCAAATTTGATTCCGAATATACCCTCTTTGGCAAAGCCAGAGTTGTCTCCCCATCTGGAAGAGGCAATGAGCAATATATATGTGCCCCAGCAAGCAGGAGAGTCTGATGAGCAGTTCACTGCAAGGTTCGCTGCAGCACAGAGGCAAAATGTATTCAGAGGTCAACGAAGGAGACCTCTATTAACAGCTGAATCAGTGTCTACCATACCTGTGGTAGACAGCAACCTATCTGAGGTGGGGGAGTCAATGCACCCTCACACAAAACAGGAATCAGTGGAGAATATTCCACTGACAAATTGAGTGCTGTTGGCAGATAAGTTTGCAAAGAGGGTAGCTTATCAGCGCATGCAGAACCAAGACCTGAAGTGCCAGGGACACTCCTGGATAGATGACCAGGGGATCTTATTCAATGGGATAACGCCCATCAACAAAATGAGAAGGCAATATGTCCAACAGACATGACAGCCTGACACTAGGAGAGGAGACCCGCCCACAGCAGATCCGAGTTGATTTCCTGGAAGACAGGTGACAGAAGAGCTAGGGGACAGGAGAGCCCACTGCATTGGAATGACACAGGGAAAGTGCACTATACAGGTCACCGACCTGTATGCACATTCTCTGTGGTACCTCCTGCTGAAGGTAGGAATAAAACACCTGGAATAACTGAGGCAACAAAGGTGTATACTGAGAATATGCACCAGCGCCTCAGTAGTATAATTGATGATGCAGTAGGCATAGCATTGCACCTCCCCGAAGGTATCAAACCACGTAAGGTGGAGTCAAAACACATCCACCTGTACAGAGGGGAGTCCAAGTTTAGTGACTTGAAAAGCTGGACGATGGATGTGTGCAACCATCTGGCAGCATGCCAGTATGGGAGGGATCATCTGGATTGAGAATGTGTATTCATTCTCCCAGAGTTCCTAGACGGACCGGCCAAGGCCTGGTTTCAACATCACGTTTTGCACTACAATCATGCACAACAGCAATGGACGTTCAAGGATGTAATCCTTGAATTATATAACCGGTTTGTGAGTGCATCCACCATGCAGGATGCTTGGGAGGTGTTCATTGCAACTTCCTACAATGAACGATTGGGTGTTCAAGATTTCTATGACACCTTGATCGACCACGCACAGAATATGTCTATTTACCCAGACAATTGGGTAATGATCAATACCTTCCTGCATGGGATACCTGATGCAATGAGAGAGTCTCTCATTTGTGATGATGGGCTATCGCCTGAAGTGAATACCATTGAGGAGTTTGTAGTGCATGCGTTGCACTACAAACAAGCTCACAAAATAGCACGACACTTTGGACTACATAGCTCAAAGATTCAATCAACAAAAAAGACCGAGCCTTGGAAGGTAGGCACCTTCTGGGCCCATCAAAAAGAGATGGTGGGCAATACGAACCTGAGATTCGTGGTGAGAGCAGCACCTCGGCAGGAACAACGCTTCCAGAGCAACTGACCGGTGGACCATAGGGATGCACTGGCACAGGATGCTCAGAGGGGCCCATGCTGAGAGGGTGCTCGGCCGCATCAGGCTGCAGGTGAGGCCAAGTTGCTGACTGGGCCACCAAAAATTTAAGTGGCTTGCCCTTTTGTGGCAAATAAGTGCTTCAAATGTGATCAACCTGGGCATTTCGCAAATGCATGTCCAGAGAGTGGTAGACGGCTGGTGGCTAAGCCACATGCATATGTATGGGCGGCCCACACTGCTATCCCTGATGCTGAAGGGATAGACTCAGGAAATGAACCTGACGTGAAAGACGATGAGGTGGAGAACCTCAGTCCTGAAACACCAGAGGATGAAAACGCCTCTGTGGTAGAAGAGTTGTCAGATGACGAATACATTGAGGTTGATGTATACGACAATGACTATTATGCCTGGGAGTCAGACTCAGAATTCATGGGAGCTCTGACGGACTACCTGGCTAGTGCATTAGACCAACTGGTTGGAGCAGCCAACATGAAGGTGTATAAGGTACACCTTTGCAAGGCTCCAGAGAAGCTGGTGAGACCAGTGTTGAAGTGCAAGGACAAGGAGTGCCTGGTGTCGTACGTTGAGGTGAATGGCCACAAGGTGTGGACATTGTGGGATTCAGGTAGTACGACTACTGGGGTGACACCTCAGTTTTGTCAAGTGCACGATATTTCTGTCAGTGAGTTGAAGGAGCCACTACTCCTTCAACTGGGTACTGTGGGCAGTTGAGCTGCAGTACAGTTTGGCATGCAGGTGAGTATTGCCTGTGCAAAATCAAGGACGAAAGAGTACCTTGACATGGCAAATTTTGATCATTACAACATGATTATAGGCACGCCGTATATGAGAAAGCACAATGTTCTGCTTGATTTCAAGAAGAATGAGATAGTGGTGGATGGCACCACCATTTCTGCTGTGCGAGTGAACATAGATAATGGCAATGGATGTCTCCATCGACACCGCACCATGGAAAAGAAGGTGCTAGTCAGGCGACACTGACTAGATGAAGGCAATAAATCGCCTATGGTGGAGAATGGAGAGGATGAAGAGCAAGCTTGTGTGAGCTTGCCAACAGATAGCCCAGCGGTGTTGATGCTGGAAAGCGAGGCTGTAGAGTATGAACATACTCTGAAGAGGGGGGAGAGCCCCAAGATGAAGTGTGAAAGGCAGAGTAAGCCTGAGGACAAGTGGCCTCAGCACATGGCAAGCACAGAGTGTCAACCAATGTTGTCGCAGGTGAAGGTTGAGGACTTGGTAACGGATGACGAACAGGGACTGATGGAGGACAAGGCATCCTCCACACATACGAATTGGTCAATCTGGAATCAACCAGTACCTCATCCCACGTTTGAATGGGCATTTGACCCATGAATGCCTGCTGAGTGGAATGAGCTAGTGGCATCAATGTATGCATGGAATGGACCACACTGGACGTCAAAGGAGGAGTCATATTGTCAGGCTAATGATGACAAGATATTGCCACCGAGTGAGGTATTCTTCAACGGACTGTCTGTGACGTTGCAGAGAAGCAAGAAGGAGGTGCCTGTGTGACTGCACACACCGGATGACAGTAAGCTGAGGATTACTGCCCTCAGAGAGAAGTATGGCTGCCCAACTATACAAGCAAAGTTGTCCGGGCATCCATGCAAGGATGTGGACCGGAAGGGTAAAGGTAAACCCAGTGGTTTTATGGAGGAGGACATTCTGGACCTACAATTGCAGTGGCAGCAGAAATTCGGGGATATTCTGAACGGAACCAAGGAGGAGTTACCTCCTTGGTGTGAGGTCAACCATGAAATCAACCTTATTGATGAGAATAAGGTGTATAAATATCATTTGCCACGATGTCCAATGGCGCTGCAGCAGCAGCTCCGAGACAAGACCAATTGGTACCTGAGAGCCCACTGGTGGGAAGCCCAACCGGCATCCCAAGCTGCTTCGCTATTGTGCATTCCAAAGAAAGATGGTACCTTGAGGACGGCGTTGGATGCTTGCCAACGCAATGCCAACACTGTAAAGGACGTGACACCACTCCCAAATCAGGAAGTGATTCAAGAGAATGTTGCCAGAGCAAAGTTCAGGTCAAAAATTGCTCTGACGGACACTTATGAGCAAGTGAGAATTCGCTTGTTGGATATCCTGAAGACAGTGTTCTCGTCGATCATGGGAACATATGTGAGCAACATTATGCAGATAGGAGATTGTAATGCTCTTGCAACATTTCAGAGGTTGATGACCTCCATCTTCTGGGATGTTATCAGGAGGTTTGTCCATATATATCTGGATGACATATTCATATACTCCAATTCAATCGAAGAACACAAAGAGCATCTTTGTGTCATTTTTGAGCAACTGAGGTCTAATCTACTGTACCTCAAGTGGAAGAAATGTGAACTATATGCCGAGACAGTAGACTGCCTTGGACACAAGATTGACAGTCAGGGTATTCACCCTGACCAGGACAAAATCGATTGCATACATAAATGGCATGTGCCTCGTAATTATAACGATGTGCAAAGATTTGTGGGACTGGTGAACTATATCGGCAACTGTCTGCCTGATATTACAGCGTATACTGGACCCTTGATGTCCATCATGCAGAACAGAGCTCCATTCATATGGAGACCTATACACCAACACTGTTTTGAGATGATCAAGAGGATTTGCTCAAAGACACCAGTTATTTGTCCCATAGATCCCAGACGTGATGAGCCGATTTGGCTTATCTGTGATGCCTCAAAGAACGGAGTTGGTGCAATGTATGGCCAGGGAAGTTCCTGGCAGAATTGCCAGCCAACGGAGTTCATGTTGAGGAAGTTCACCTCGGCCCAACAGAATTATGCAGTCCATGAGCTCAAAACGCTGGCGATACTTGAGGCACTCCTCAAGTAGGAAGACAAATTGATGGGATACAAGATCCACATTGATACAATGCTGTACCAGCAGTCAGGGACACAACATGCACCAGAAGTCAAAATAAACATTTAATCATAAGGCTGAAAACTGTAAGCCTCCTGGTAGCAGTCTCAACAAATTATATCTCCAAAAACACCCCAATAAATACACAGACAGTACAGAACAAAGGGCAGGGACCAGCTCAAGCTATCAACACAACAATAGTCCAACCACTGTAATGGGGAGGGGAAGCATGGGAGCTGGCAGAAGTGACAAAATGGGATCAATTTGTGATGATCTAGATCAAGATCAGATCTGACAATTCTCAATGGGTCATGACTGAAAGGGGAAAGGAAAAGAAGCATGGAGGGATGTCAAAAGAAGCATGGAATGCAGGGAAGGGCTAAAAGGGGAAAGAAGGATCTATGAATGGGATCGTGCTAAATGGAGCTGAAGCAAATGGGGAAGTGGCAATCAGAGACATTCAGAGGAATGATGGAACAAGAAGTTGAATGGTGGAACTGGTGGCACCAAAACATGCCTCCCAAAAGGGAAATTGGACTATCAAATATGTTCTGGAGGCTGGAGAATTGACAACAAAGAGTCAGGTGTAGATAGTGGTCTGTGCACCAGAAAAACAGTATAAATAGCCCAAGTTTAGTAGAGAATAGACAGGCAATTGATAGGCAAAGGCTCGGTGGTTTCCAGGGAGTGAATCACTTAGGCTAGAGTTTATTGAGCACCTCTTATTGGAAGTCTATTGGTAGACAAAGGCTTGGTGGTTCTCAGGGAGTGAACTGCTTAGGCTGGAGTTTATTGAGAACCTTCTTCTGTCTATCAGGATATTTGATATTCTGTGAAGCACCCAATACATCAAGTTTTTATCATCAAGCACCAGTGTGGATTAGAGGTCACTTTCTAAGACTTCAAGAAAGCCCCAGAACTATCAGTAATACTCACACCAAGTACTACAACATCATTATGGACCATAAAGCACTTGAATTCTTCAAGACTCAAGCAATGTTGTCCCCCCGGCAATGCTGGTGGATTGACTATATGTCTCGCTACAACTTTGACATCACATATGTCAAAGGCGAACTGAATGAGATAGCGGACTGTCTCTCAAGGTATTTTGAAAGTGATAGAGTTGGTGAACACCATGATACGCATGATTATGTCAATGCGGATATTTGTATTGACCCCCAGAGCAATGATCTTCCATACCATCGCTACAAAGAGGTGAAGGAGCATGTGGTCAAGCTTTGTGCTATGCAAGCGAACAAACTACGATGCAGTCGACAGCTTCAAGAGTGACAAGAGGGCCAAGACATAGAAGCTGAGCAACTAGAACAGGCTCAGCCAAAGGAGGTGACAATGTCATGCCATAGAGCAACAGGGAGCAGTCATGGACCATATGGCCACAACATTACGCTGGCTGACACGTTATCGCCTACAGGAGAGTATTGTAACCCTCCTGTTCCTCAAACCAATGAGTACCTATGGAAAGTACTGAGGTGTTATAGCCGTGATGTGTTCTATACTGAAATCCAGCAGAATGCAGATGCCCACCCACGCTTCAGCGTGGATGAGAAAGGACTGATCTGGATAACTAATGTTTGAGGACACAACATGATGTGTTTACCATGCAACCAAACAATGATCATGCAGATTGTCACTCAAGTGCATGAGGTTGTTGGTCATTTTGGAACCAACAAAACACTGGAATATCTGAGGCAATGGTACTGGTGGCCTCAAATGCAGAAAGAAGTGATGCACTTCTGCCAGACCTGTGAGGCCTGCCAGCGGTCAAAGACCAGCAATAGGAAGCCAGCAGGAAAGTTGCATTCCCTGCCCATTCCAACAAAGCTGTGGGACTCCATTGGAATGGACTTTGTTGGTCCATTCCCTGAGTCCAAAGGTTATAACTACCTTTGGGTAGTTATTTGCCAAATGACCAGTATGGTGCACTTGATACCGATGCACACAACCAGTACTGCATCCGCATTATCATGGATTTACTTGAAGAAGATTGTAAGGCTACATGGCCTTCCAAGTTTGATCGTGAGCAATCAAGATGCAAAATTTACGTCTCACTGGTGGCGAGAACTTCACAAGCTCTTGGGAGCTAAACTGCTCATGTCTACCTCGTTTCATCTGCAGATGGATGGACAGACAGAGTGAGCAAATAGAAGTATTGCCCAAATCTTTTGTACAGTGGTCTGACCGGACCAACATGACTGGGTAGATAGGATACTGCTAACCGAGTTTGTGATCAACACAAGTGTGTCAGAGACCATGAAATATGCACCATTTGAGCTCAATGGAGGATACATGCCCTCCATGCTGCGAGAACTCAGGACAGATGGAGTTGTTCACAAGGGGGTGAAGGACTTTGCATGGCAAGCATTGGAGAATCTAGCCAGTACACATGATGCTATCATTGCTGCGCGTGTTATACAGGCCTGACATGCAAATGATAGGTGGAGTGACAAACCAGACCTAACACCTGGGACGTTAGTATATCTGTCAACAGAAAACTTGAATCTTCTAAAAAGAAGGGTGAGAAAGCTGTGCCCAAAATTCATTGGACTGTACAAAGTCTTAATCACAGAACCAAGCACATCGAACTATGTCCTGGAGCTGCCTGCAGCTCTGCAAGCACGTCAGATTGTGCCTAAGTTTCATGTATTGTTACTTAGGCGATATAACACAAACAATGATGCTATGTTTCCTAATCAGGTGACACCCAAGCCATATGATTTTGGTGCAAGTGACAAACAGGAATGGTTTGTCGAGGACATTCTGGGCCATTGGTGGCAGGAGGAAACGCACCTCAAATTTGAGGTACAATGGAGTGTGGGTGATACGACATGGGAGTTGTATCGCACATGTGCTAAGTTGGCAGCATTGGATTGATACTTAGAACTGCAGGGTGTGAAGCACCCAAATCAGCTTGCTAAGCACTCACGTGCTTAGCTTGATGGCAGTGATAAGATGTAGGCTGGATCAGTTGGAGCTCAGATCAACTGAGTATCTGATCCGGATCGGATCACAATTGTGTCAGATGGATAAAATGGAGATTCATCCATCTGATGAGATAAGGCAGATCATGATGCAGAGTTGATGGTCAGATCAGGTTATGTAACCTGATGATGGGGAATTTAGTGTGTTTTTTTCCACCAACACATCGACATTTTCGTAGTACCATGTTGTACCCTTACCAGTGTACAACCAGTGAGCCACAGCCTCAGAACCCACAGGGTTCTGGAGGAGGGGGGGATCACCTCCAGCAAAACATTCAGCAACCTGTAACGACACTGACTGTGGCATCGTATCCAATGGTATCCCAGTTTGGGCAGAACCCAGCCCAATTTGGACAACCTCCGCAGTTTTACCTGCCGTTTTTCCAGATGCCATACTTCCCAGGACCAGCTGGTCCTGGACAGCAGATGGAAGAACAGGTGATGTGGGATATGCCCATGCTGATGCAGCAGACGCAGACCCAGAGTGCAAGTACACTCCTTTTGGATGAGAAAGCACTGACTGCGCCACAGGTAGCATCCATGGATGTGGACAACGACACAGGGCATCAACAGCAAGGAAAGAGCAAGGTAGTGCAACCTCGACAACAGTGAGAGAGGACACCGCCTCTGCAAGATGCATATAGAAGAAACCAGAGGCAATCGCCTCCAAGGAGTACCGGGGCACAAGGAGGCAGGCCTCAGGAAATGGTAGGGTGCAGACAAGATGAGCCGGCAGCGAGGACGCAAAATTGAGGTCAACTCCAACCTCGAACACCACCTTGATGAGCATCGCCGTCACCTCATCGTGCACCCTCTCTGCGGCGCTTATTGTACGCAGAGAAAGGCAAAGGAAAGGAGATCAGGACACTGTCGGAGGTTCTGGACCCTCAGGCAGAGGCAATCTGGAGACAGCTCATATCTGCTGGCCAGTGATTGCCATCAGAGTCCGCATTTCTGGTGGATCTGGTGGCTCAGGTGGTGATTACAGGCCTGCTTGATGAGATTGTTATGCTGCAACAGCATAACGACAATACAATCAAAATGTTCACAAACACCATGAAGAAGCATCTGTCATCATTGGAGGAGCAGCCTGAGGCAAAACACCTCAGAGCGTGTGCTGCAGTGCTGGAGGTTGGGGTGCAGGAAGCTGGAGAACTTACTCCGACTCCAGCCGAGTTACATGACGAGCTTGTGGAGGATGACACTAGTTTACGAGGATTGTCCTTGTCAACACATGCACCCTTCCAGCAGTCAGGGACAAAGCAGCAGGATGAGGTGGCTCTGTTGGAAGTGGAGTTTGGAGCAGATGTTTCCTGAGGAGCAGACAGAGTAGTGATGTGTTTTGGGGCAGGGGTGCAATTTGAAGCACAACTGAGGGCATATGCATTTGCGATTCCCATAAAGGACATGAGAACAGACGCCGAAGTAGAAGAGCGACTCCTGACATTAGCTGCGCTTGGTCTGAATGAACTGAGCAATGGGAGTGACTCCCCCTCAGAAAGAGAGACCCCTGCTAAACGCTGAGTGTGTTTAGACAAAAAACACAAGAGAGAAGCTTGGAGGAAGCACGAGGCTGCCTGGCAGGCGAAGGTCGATAAAGACTGGGAGGAGCAGGCCACAGGCCATATTCCTGATGGCCTAGGTGTGTTCATCAGCAGGATGTCGGTAGAGTGGTCAAATTGGTTCTATGGTGGGGCACTCAACCGCCACTTTTACTACTCCTGGCTCACAAATACGGTATTCATGAGCGATGAAGCTTTAGCTGTGAAGATGTATGAGGAGGAGAATGGAGAGAGGTATTATCATACCTCGAAAGAGCTGGACTGTGTAGTGCCAAGGGGATTTCCAATGAATCCCCAGTGATTGCAAAAGCTCCATGAGCTTTTGCAGAACAAGTTCAAGTCAGTGTCACTGCGCACTGAAGCATACTACCTGTTGCGCAAGTTTCAGCGCATCAGCATTAATTATTATACTATGCTGAGGGATAGGACGGTGACTCTGGTGTGTACACCAGAGTACGAACACATTTCGCCTCCCCTGGACCTTTCCTCCCATCACATGAACATCGTGGTCATGCCAACCCCAGAAGGGTACCTGCAATGGAAGGACCAAGCCAGAAGACTATTTTTTATGCTTATCGGGTTTGATTCTGAAGGTGTATGTTTCACCTTCAATCTGGACAAACTGGTGCAGAATGTACTCTACTTCTGTCAACCAGGAATGATGAATTCGGTGTACAGCATTGCAGTGGATTGGGCATATCGCATTCACTGGCGTACTCTGCTGAGACATGTCCTTATGTGTGGACTGTCTCCCTTGGGAAGAGCATGGAGACAATTTGCAAGGCTGTTGGCCTTGATTCTCACACATTCTGGACTGTATCATGAGGCTGTCGCTGACTACGACACCGCTAATCCCAGCAACCCATTTGTACTCATGAGCTGGACTGATGTCCAGTTCCAACCCCCACATTTCAATGTGGCTAAGGCTGTCAACATCACCAATGCTGACGTGCTTTGCGCTATGATATTCAACTGCGTACCCTTAGAGTGGGTAGACCATGCCTATATCTTCGGTGTGGTCTACCTCAAAAACCAGTTTCTTGCAGCCACAGCATCCATCAACCATTTCTATGAGGTCAACAATAAACGCCATTGTTGACTGGACATCTATGGAGAGCCTCTAGCCATTCTGTGGTGGGACAATTGGTGAGTGCCCACAGATGATGATATGATTCATCTTCACACATTGCTAGCCTGCGAGTCTGCTCAAGGTCATGAGTACCTTGAAAGTGGACTGTACTATCCTGTGGGGATGAATCCCAACCGTCGAGATTTGTCACAATGCCATTCTTGACACGGGCCATATCCTCCATCTCCCTTGCACACTGCCATGTCAGTTCAGGCTCCTACAGCCTCAACATCGTCGGGTCCCATCACCTCATCATTTTTGGCTAGCGTCGACACTGAGATGAGGATCGATATGGCTAGTGAGTTGTCGCGTCCGCTGTCTGCGTAACTATTGTAGGCGGCTCATCTCTTTTTCAATTCATATTGTTGGTTAATGTTGGCGTTGTATTTTTTGACAGATGACATGGACATTCTTGAGCCGTGGAGGACCGGAGTGCCTCCACATTGGACTACTTACTGACCTGGGTAACTATCATGACATGGACATTCTTGAGCTGTGGAGGACCAGAGTGCCTCCACATTGAACTACTTACTGACCTGGACAAATTGTCCCTCTGTACATAGAGACTGGTTACCAGTCTCAAAGGGGGGCATGTAACATATTGTAGTGTAGTCAAATAATTAATATACCATTATATTAATTATTTATTATTACTTTACATACTAGCTGGCTGCCTTACATAAGGTAGCCAATTTTACTGTCATACTCGTAGTACTAGAATTGAATACTAATCTGGTTCTGTGATGTGACCGTAAGGCTAAGCAACTACTTGACTTTGTTTCAAAACAACTGTACAGTACAACAAAACCTTAAAAACTCAAAAATTGACTAACCAAACAACTGTGCAAATAAAACAGGTAAACTCTGGCTTATATAAGCAGTCTGGAAGTGGTGCTAAAGGGCCCATACTTGTCTGAATGATAGCTAAAGAACCAGAGCACCTCAAAGGCTGAGAATAATACTAACAAATGTTGAAAGAATAAAAACAGCAAAATAAGAGAATAATAGAAGAAATAAAAAAATGAATGAAAAAAGAGTGAAGGAATGAGGAGTGAAAGAAGAAAGATATAAGGAGTTCCCTGACTTCACCCCCCCTTTAGAGTGTGGCATCTTGATGTGCTGAATAAAAATAGTTTTGAATAGTCTGGTCTACCTTGGAAAGAGAAGAGAGGCCTCTGATTGTCTGGGGAGCATTGGGATGCTGTTAATAGAATTCCTAGACCAAGGCAGAGGCATGGACATTCTAACAAATAGTGTTGAGAGAATAAAAGCAGCAAAATAAGAGAATAATAGTAGAAATAAGGAAATGAATAAATAAAGAGCAAAAGAAGAAGTAAATGAGAAGTAAATAAGAAGTCCCCTGACACCTACCATAAAAGTGTGAAACAGAGAATACTAATCATCCTTGTAAACAGGAGAAAATGTAGCTTCCTCAGTAATTATATGACTAACAAGTTGCTACAAAATGACAACAGCATGTACTGATGGTATTATTAACAATAAACAAGTTGACAACATTCACTCCTGTGAATTGCTGTGTCTTGTTTATAACAGGTAGCAATATCTCTATTCAATAGCAGTGCATCAGTGAACTAGAAATAAAATACAAAAGCCTCGTTTGATAAGCAAGAATGAGGAGAAGTCACAGACATATAACAAAAATATCAGAAAGTACATGTATGTATGAAAGGGGCAGGAGAAAGGACAAGATAGAGGTTTGGAGGTATTAACATGCTATATATATATGTAAAATAAAAATTCAACATTTTCAATAAATAAAATATATATGTAATGGCGGCTCATATTTAAATTAATATCTGATTAACTATAGACAAATTAGAACAACAAGAATTAGTCATATATAACAGACAATACAATCTTCAGCAAGTAAACCCATCAAACAGTAAATACATGCTATAATATCAATGAATACAAAGATCATATCAAGTTGGTTTTATCCGTCTATAACATTCTTACACAAGACTACTAGCACATTGTAAATAATGTCAATTCATTACATCACTCCAAATTTTGTAGTCAAACAGAGTGATGTATGCAAAAAATGATATGATATAGTTAAGCAAAGCAAAAAAAAAAAACATACACATAAGGAATCAGAATGCAGCAAACAACAACATTATAATAACATATGTGGAAAACTGAAGGAACTATATGTGGTACATGTGCTAGCAATCAAATTGCTTTTTTATTTTTATCTTTCCCCTTGAGTAGCCTGACAGAATAAGATGGCTTAGAGGTAGCACTCTGATTTGTGGACAATTGACCAATATCAGACTGAAGAGAAGCGGTCTGACCAGCAATATGAGATGTCCTGAAGCTGGCACTATAGTGACTAGAGCCCACAGAACCAGAAAAAGGAACATTTTTCAATCCTTCTAGAGTGTCAGATTCAGAATCTTCAAGACCACTGGGTTTCATCAAGGATGACATATGTCTGGTACCTGCACCACCAACCACAATAAAATTAGGAGTGTGAAGGACCATAACAAACTTGATATTAGTCAAAGAGAATTTAAAAATAAATAAATAAATAATATTGTAATAAATAGTCAACATACACTAAAGAGGAACCTTCAAACCGTCTAGCTGTGTAATCTACAGCAACAATAGACCTCTCAGAAAATTGGACGTGTTGCTATTGTATGAGTACCAACTAGCAATAATATTGAAATCGGCAGCTAAAAAGCAAAAGGCAGGTCCAGTTTCCAAATGACTATCATATACAGAAACTGTAAATAAATAAATAAAGAAGTCAACAAATAATGATATGGAAGACACATTTGTCGATTCATAATTTATTACCACCCTCATAGAATTCTTGAACTTTGAAGTCAGTACAAGGCAACAAGATTTGGCAGTAAGATTATCTGAATATATGCAAGCTGAATGCATATATAAGCCATATTTGACCTACAAGAGGCCTCAAATCAAAGACCTATACACGTGTGTAATAATAATGCACATGAACAAGACAATATAAGCACTTACTCTGCATTTTCTTTGGACATCTTTGATATTATGGCCAATATATATGCAAATGGCACCAACCCATCACTGATTTGTTTATCATATCCATATGGTATGATATTGAACATGCAACTGTGCAAAAAATGTGTCAATAAATAGAAATAGAATGGTAAATATTGTGACGTAGATACTATAAACAGATATATGGAAGATAGAAAAGCATACTATATATAGCAGAGAACATAGGATCCTGTACATCTGGCTGCATAACCAGAAGATTAGTAACCATAACAGTTTGATCAGTAGCACTGTCAAATTCAACCAAAAAGAATATCAGAATACAGAAATCAAGCAAGCAAATACATTGGCTCAAAAAACTGCTCCAATGTTTGGTCTTTTCGGAAAGATTTACATTGTGTGCAACTATTACTTAAGCAAAAAATTATAGAAAATCACATGACATACAACTGCATCATGGCTTCATAGTAATGTATAGACCATGTGATTTGGACAAGAACTTGCTGATTAATAAATCAAACAAAATATTCAATTATTGGGGCAGTTTTTTGACTCACTCTAATTTACTCTAATTTTCATATCTAATACTTGGTATGGCCTCCATTTGCCTTTATAACTGCTTTAATCCTTCTAGGCATGCTCTCTATGAGGCTTTGACATACCTCTAATAGTATTTCATTCCACTTCTTGACCACTCTCTCCCACAACTCATGCACTCTTCATACTCCAAAAGTTTGCACTTGATGTAAATTCAAAGGTGTTTAATAGGATTGAGGTCAGGAGATTGGGCAGGCCAGGATATCACAATGATGTTGTTATCAGAAAACCAGGTTGTTGCCCATTTAGAGGTGTGTTTTGAGTCGTTGTCCTGCTGAAAATATCATCCTTCCTCCATTTTCAACTTCTCAAAGCTTTCCACCACTCTCTTATCCAAAATCTCACAATACTGTGCAGCATCCATCTTTGCCTGAACTTTTATGAGCTTTCCTACTCTATTCCAACTTATGCAGCCCCATATCATTAAATTGTTTCCTCTTACATGCTTGACAGTTGGTGTAGTAGTGTGGTCAAATAGTGGTTCTTCTGAAATGTTCCACACATATACCTTCTCATCTGATCCAATCTGATTAATCTTTGTCTCATCACTACACAAAACCCTTTTTCAATCTTCTACTGTCCAGTTTTTATAATACTAAGCAAACTTGAGCTAGTTTGCATGATAAGCAGCCTTGAGCATGGGAACTTTCTTTGTTGCTGAGCAAAAACCTGCCTTCTTCAATGCATTTCTGACTATCTGAGGATTGACAAGATTGGAGATGACAGAATTAATGAACTGTGTAGCTTGAACAACATTATCCAGCTTCCCAGTAGTAATTTGACAAATAATAAACTGTTTGTCATGTGCTGTAAGCTTAGAAGGATGACCTCCAGGATGATTCTCTTTGTTGCTCTCCAGCTCTTTGCTGATCCTCCCCACAGTGCCCTTTTTCAGGCCAGGATTTAGGCCAGGATTTGAGGCTAAAAATACCTCTCATTAAGGAGAGAAGTAACAGAAGAGTGATTGGCAGTAGAAACAGGTCGCATAATAGGTAAAATATCAAGAAGGTGATTGATTAAAGTTGAACATATCAAATTAATACAAACAAGGTCACATGACATTGTTTATACTTCCCACAAGATGTTTCCATCTTTTACTGCTAAAAAGTATTGAGAAAATATGAAAATTAAAATGAGTCAAAAAACTGCCTCAATGATTGAATATTTTCTTTGATTTATTAATCAGCAAGTTCTTGGCCAAATCACATGATCTATACATCACTATAAAGCTGGGATACAGTTGTATGTCATGTAATCTTCTACAATTTTTTGCATAAGTAATTGTTATACACCATGTGAATCTTTCCAAAAAGGCCAAACATTGGGGCAGTTTTTTGAGCCAGTATAATAAGATGCTACTCTTCAATATTATAGTGTTCACCAGCACTAACATTGACAGGACTGTTATATTTAGTATTGACACCATGTATAGAAGTACTGGCATCTTCCATTACATGACAATCTTTCTTATGATCAGCACACTCTTGTTTGTTGGCAGAGGCAGCAAACACCAAGGATTCGTCATTGGAATTGATGCATGCAATTGGTGCACTGTCTCCATATCAGCTTTGTCATTGGGAAATTCCAATGAGTCAAAGCTACTCCCATTGACTCTGTCATCAGATGCATCTTTATCAACAATAAATTCACTAGTGGTGTAAAATTTGTTGTTCAATGATTGGGCAGGCAGTTTACAAATGCAAGATGTACCAATACCATAAATAAAAATAAAAATAAAAGACACAATACATGAGTTGTATTTACAATAAATTCATTTAAAGAATTCTGACACTTCCAGCAAATTGTTGCTTTCTGCAAAAGATACAATGCTCTTTCTGTTATTTAGAAAATTTTCAGACACCGAGTTATCATCTGCTTCAGCCTTTATATTAGAAAGGATACATGTAGTCAATTTTGTGACTCTTGCAGCCTGAGGTTTAGCTAAAAGAATGTGACTGCACCTGCAGATATACAAGAAACAACATTTAGGCACTGGTGGCAAAGTCTTGCAGAGATAACTCTGTTTGTGTTTCTGTACAGGTGACCTCTAGAGGCTGTGGCTCAGTCACACAGCTGGCAGAGGGAGATCCAAATTGAACAAGTCTAGAGATTCCCTATGCCAGGTTGGACACTTTTGTAGCCTCTGAAGCATGGGAAACAACTGTACAGTACAACAAAACCTTAAAAACTCAAAAATTGCCTACACAAACAATTGCACAAATAAGAGGCAAACTCTGGCTTATATAAGCAGTCTGAAAGCAGTAGTGAGGGGCCCACACTTGTCTGAATGATAGCCAAAGAACCAGAGCACCTCAAAGATTGAGAATAGTACTGACAGATAGTGTTAGGAGAATAGAAACAGCAAAATAAAAGAATGATAGAAGAAATAAGGAAATAAATGAAAGGAGAGTGAAGGAATAAGGAGTGAAAGAAGGAAGAAATGAGGAGTCCTCTGACAGTTTCCTGTTGAGCCTGGAATGAGTAATGCTCCATGGCTCAGACATGGAGGGCATCTTGCATGAGCAAAGAACAGGGGTGAAACATGACCTGAGTGCTGAGCCAGTTGGCTAGTGCATCCAGTTCAAGTGCTGAGGAGTTGGGTAGGGCACTGGCTGGGAGTTCATCAAGAGAAAGGAAGGCAAAGACATTGACTACATGGCAGAATAAGGGGAAGCACAGAGCTTCACCTGCATTGACAAAGGAAGCGCTAATGACTCAGCATGATAAGGAAAAGCACTGAGCATCATCAGAGCCATATTTTGTAGAGGCAACAAATTCAGATTCAATATTATTTAATTGCATATGCAGATATGCAAGTACAAAGTCATTTAATATGGATAATGTGCCCAGATCAAAGGGTGTGGAGTCAAGTAGAGCATGGTCTGAAGGTTCATTGAAGGCTGTGGGGTCAGTTGAAGTGCAGGCTAAGGGTTTGTTGTAAGGCTTCACACCAGGACAAGAAGAAGTACCAAGCTTCAACTAAGTTGGTAGAGATAGTAGGATACAAGCATGTGCATAGGTCCCCAAGCTTGGACATATTGGATATCTGTGAAATTCCCCTGATACCTGCCCAACCATCTATTGATAAAGAAATGCATCAGCATTTGCAAGAGGCTCTGGCAAATAAGCACCAGATAACTTTACAGTTGCACCACATGTGAGAGGATCTTCTGCAAAAATGGTATGCTTGGAAGGCAATGCAATAAGAAAATATGGTGATTTGCAACAAGGACAGAGCATTTGGAGATAGGGATGCTGCGTAAGTGGCACACATGGCTGTTGAAAATGAGTTGGCTGGTTTGCAGATGTGAGTGGAGCATATTGAGAATCAAAAGTTTGACAATGTGAC
Organism: Termitomyces sp. MG16; assembly: GCA_003313075.1. NCBI lineage: Eukaryota > Fungi > Basidiomycota > Agaricomycetes > Agaricales > Lyophyllaceae > Termitomyces > Termitomyces sp. MG16. The sequence continues at coordinate 21,548 of QGOA01002745.1, forward strand.
ACCTGGAGTGTTGGAAATAGAGGAGGTATGGCAGGCAATACAGCAAGTGGGGGCAGCATAGCCACAGATTTTATGGAGGAGGAATTAGCTGTTGAACATGTTGGTGTCATCCCATAAAGATGTTATGCATAAGTGATCCTATGTCCTATACTATATATGTGATACATCTTCATGTCCAGGAGGGATGTGTGAGTATCAACTGTTGTTGGATAGAAGTTCCTTGGTGCTCACCCTCATCTAGCAAGGACTGTCCCAGCATATTCCATCAGAGCTTATGCAAGGAATCAATCAGTTGAGATGTCTGTTAGTGGCATACTGATGCAGGAACATGGTGATACCAGGAACTTGGATGAAAGTGGTAGCAGATGCTGGCCAGCCCATGCTAACATGGAATAAAATAATTGTGATAGTGATATCAACTTTAGAAGAAGAAATGATGACAGCAGAGATGAGTGAAGCGGCAGTGATTGCAGCAATGATGGGCAGAGCAGCAGTGGCAATAGCAGCAGTGGCAGCAAATAATGACCATAGCAAAGATAAAGGAGGGACTTGAGAGAAGGCCCCTATCATAATATCTTGCTCACAAACCTAAATTTTATATATTGTATATGTTGTACTATGGTCAAACTTTGTATATAGTGTACTATAGATATAAATAGCATACTACAATTGGGCTAACAAACTATATATCAGGATATTGTGATACCAATAATGTTTTATTGCGGATGTTATAAGTAATCAAATGACTTAGACATGCTAATAATCAATTGTATTTAATGATTATTATATAAGCCTACATTATCACAATCAGAAACTTGAAGTATTAAACAGTCTAGGGGAATAACAAATTGTAATACTATGCTACTGATTAAGGCATTTTGGTAATCTTTTTATTTATCAGCAATAAAGCTCAGTTAGCTGAACATTGACAATCCAGGTTGGTATAAAGACATTATATACAAAAATATAAATGGTTGACTAGTAGTAAGTATTAATGTAATTATTAGCTGTACCAATACCAATGATTAATAAAGGGTCTTCTATTATTATTATGAAACTATTCCACTAAAGATGTTTAATCAATAAGAGCTTTACTGACAATAGAGCAAAGACAACATACCATTCAATGTTCCTCATGAGAATTGTGCCTAAGGCTCCAATGACAGAGGATACTGAGCTATAGTCATATACATAAAAACACCGCATAAGCCCAGCAGCATGTGTTCAGTCTTGACATCCAGCTACAGGTATAGAATGGATAGATAGCTATTCTACTAACTACAATAAAAAAAACTAGAAATAGAATGTTTAGTATGAGGTTTTTGATATGTAGCAAGTGAACATACCTCTAGTCAAGCATGAAAATATTGGCCTTGACTATGCTCAGATCTACTTGATGAGGTATCATTACATTACCACATTGTGCATAATTTTGAGCAAGTTTGAAACACTTCACATACACAATTCTTTTCACATGAAGTGAAATCAGGCTTATTAGGCTTGCAGTGTACTATATGTTTGACAACAATGAGCTTTGCATTCCACTAAACCTCTTTTGAAGTATTTGAGTAAGTTCAAACTTCATCAAGCCATTGATTTTTGTGAGTATAGAGCACAGCAATGAAAATTCCTTATCCATCAAAAGCTTTTGTTGTGAGATGTTTCCATTTGTCATGATGCGTATAGCTCCTGACTCAAGGTCAGTGAATGAGTGAACCAAGAGGTCAAAATATACAAAAAATAAGATGAGTGGGTCTGATATGATACAGCACATTTGAGTACCTCTCTGTCACCTGGAGAATCCTCTGATGAGTCATGGTGTGCATCTTGATCCAAGAGGAGTGGTGGGAGGATGTGTGAGGGTGCCACAATCGGATATCATGGTAGTGCTCTATGTGATAGTAAATTAAGAATAAAAGGACATGTTGGATGTCTTTGAATGTATGTCTTGCTAGTGCAAACAACAAAACCTCAGTCCATAACATCATTACTTAAGCATTCTAGAAGCACTCTAGATTATGGCTTGTTAATGCACAATGGCTACTTAAACAGCAAATGTCTTGCTGAGAAGAGTCGTAGCATGCTGAGTTGTCTCTGCCATCATACTTGGAGGAAGAAGCACTATGAAGAGGCACACAAAGAAGTAGAGAAGGACATAGAGGACAAAATAGAGGAATGGCATGTAGAGGCTTGGATTGGAGGAGACATCAAATTGTGTAGTATGTGCCTTGATTTGGAAGAACAAAACATATAAATATCTCTGCTTAGTTGAGGAGATACTTGGAATCATGATGTCAATGACATGGTGGTGGCAACCTGTATTTGTCACAAACACATTGATGAGAGATAGAGAAACAGCAATGGCAGACTGTCAGGGGACTCCTCATTTCTTCCTTTTCTCACTCCTTATCTCTTCACTCTCCCTTCATTCATTCTCTTATTTCTTCTGACATTACTTCATTTTACTGTTTCTATTCTTTCAACATGATCTGTTAATACTACTCTCAGCCCTTGAGGTGCTCTGATTCTTTAGCTACTATTCAGACAAGTGTGGGCCCCTCAGCACTGCTTCCAGACTGCTTATATGAGCCAGAGTTTGCTATAGTTTGCCCCTTATTTGTGCAATTGTTTGTGTAGGCAATTTTTGAGTTTTTAAGGTTTTGTTGTACTGTACAGTTGTTTTCCATGCTTCAGAGGCCCCAGAAGCATCCAACCTGGCATAGATAATCTCTAGACTTGTTCTCTTTGGATCTCCCTCTGCCAGGTGAGTAGCTATTATGATATTGTCAATATATACTCTAATACACTTTGGATCTCCCTCTGCCAGCTGTATGACTAAGCCACAGCCTCCAGAGGTCACCCTTACACAGACAACTATGAGAAGATGCATATGATTCAGAGTCAGAGTCTGAAGTAAGTAGTATGGGAATCTGAATCACTGTTGGAAGAGTCTGAATAGGAATATTTAACTTTGAGCATAGCCTGTTGTTGCTCCATGTTAAGCCATGGCACATTAATGATCAGTCAGAATAACAGCTTGTCATATGGCAGACTGTCAAAATCAGTGAATGCCATGATCTAGTAAATCAATAATTTGTTGCCATATCTCTATTGTGCTGGATAACAGACCTATCAAGTGACAATAGGTGTTCATTAGATGGTGGTGATATGCCAGAACTTTCAAGGGGTATCTCAGCCCTGGTATTCAGGCTTGCTCTTCACGGAAGGCAACCAAGAAACCATAATTCATAATGCATGTGTCTGCTCTGATATATGATTTTTGTATGGCAGCTATTGTCTGCAATCTAATATTGTGTCCTGTCATGCCTATACTAGGCAGGACATAGAAAAACTTGCAATTAGTCAACAAAATAGATATCTTTGTCAGAGACCACTGGATCTATGAGTTGACTGGACATCCAATACATCTGGCAAGGAAAGAATGTCAGCCAAATAAAACCTTGATTGATTGCAACCTTACAGACCAAGTGGGTGCAGAGAACATGTTAAAACAGATGCAACCATAGGTAAATGTCAAATATTGACATAGTAATGCTACAGAACACATGACATTAAAAAAGTGAAGACATTATTCCTACACATATCTGTAACTGTACAAACAAACAGTATGTATCACATGACAGTAAAAAGCGAAGACATTATTCCCACATGTACCTAGTCTACTGCTTACTAAGTAACTGTACAGACAAACAGTAGTATCACATGATGTTAAAAAGCAAAGACATTATTCCCATGCTTACCCAAAGGAAGTAATGGCAATGAGAACAACAACAACAACAACAACCACCACCATCCCACCCCACCCCACCCCATCCCAATCACCAAACCATTTAAAATCAGTTATACCATCCCTTATTTCTAGAACTAATTGAGAAGAGATATTTCTCACAAGAAACCAACCCCCAAGATCAAGCGACAGGCTCATCTTTTCGCCTCTTTGTGGCACTGCCATTCGATTAGCTGGATGCATATGGGGTCAAGTTCAAAGGCTTGCTGCCAGGGATAAAACTTGTAATTTCATCTCATTTCTAGTGTAGTGTATTTCATTTGCAGTGGTGGCAAGCTTTCCCTATGGGGTTTTGATGCTACCCCACTTGCCCATTTTTCATATACTACTTACTAGGTCTATCGAGGCGTATCCTTACAGATTCGTCCTTAGCTATTAATTTAGCGGAAGTAGATAACAGAATAGTAACATAGTAACAAACATAGTCACATGACAGCAAAAATCGAAGACATTTTTCCCACACATAGTCCGCTGCACAGAAAAACCTTGATCTATTCTAGATCTTGGAATATGTGCATTATACATATACAGTTCTTGCAGCAAGCGTCGAAGTCAAAGACACTCTACCGTTACATGTTTGGCTTTGTGCTGGTTCAACTTTACCTGAATTGCCTCTGATGCCACCCTACAATTCCCCAAGTACCCGCACCCTGTACCTGGCCCTTGGCCATCACCCTATACAACGTGTTTCTCAACGCTCTCCATCTCCTTCCTCACGACCTTCGCCTTCTCTGAATACACGCTCACGCTTTCCTGCACGCCCATTGGCACGAGCGTACTGAGCAGCTCGGGACCAATCGTGCGCTACACCTCTGGCGCACCGTACACCTCTTGTATTAGACATCGGATGCAGAAGGACGAGCCCATCGATCTTGGGAAGTGACTCCGATGTGGGAATTAGGACGTGGCAGATCAAGCTATCCTCGCGGGAGAGGTTAAGGATCGACCGAACAATTCACATCGTCAAGAAATCTGACCCTCCGGGATCTCGCACTCGAAAGAAATTTATGCACCCAGTACATACATGTTGTGCCTTTCTGGGAAAGCCATAATCAATTATTCGGTTATCCAAGCTTCATTATAATGCTCAAACATTTTTATAGTATTTCCCAATTTTACTCTCGATCCACGTTTCTCATCGCCCTGTTGTAGTTGCATTGCTAACATTTCCGTCTCTTTATTTTCTCTCCAAGTCTGCCTCCTCTCTTCGGACGGTGCTTCCTGCTCCCTGGTTCCTTTGGCATGTCGGGGACTTGGCTGTCCACTATCATATTCCTGTGGTCGTCTATTTCGGTATAAAAATCGCATATATGCATATTTCAAATCGAATTCCATGGTTAGAATGGTGTCTCTGCATTCACAATGTGAGATTTCATCCCATATTGGGCAAGCCGGACAGTCTGGTAATGTTCCAAGTACTCGACAAGTGTGTCGCTGCCTCTGCTGCGCGCAATCTCAAGCAATGTCTCCCCGTTAGCATCCTTGACCGTCCTATCCCATCCGCGGTCAAGCAAAAGCATCACTTTTTCCGGCGTCGCGTAGTGTCCAAAAGATACCAATTGATCGTGGAGTGCATCGTGACTTGATAATTGGGCACAGTGATCCATAAGTACCCCAGCAATATCAGACTTTCCTGGACTTGAAATGACATCGTCAAGTGCCGTAAATCCTATGCGTGATCCTGCAGAGATCAGAGCTGGCTCACGTTCAACAAGGGCATTGACCACATCCAGATTTCCTGCATAGGCTGCACGATGCAAAGCGGTATCACCGAAAGAATCATGAGAATTGAGGTCTATTCCTCGATACACCAATTCACGAAAGTCTTCTGCATCCCCGTGATCTGCACATGAAAACAAGAACTCCGCGTTCCATCCACTTCCAGATTTAAATAGGCTGGGACCGCCCAAATCCAGAAGCCACCGAGATAGGACACGATGCTTGTCTCTGAGTGCCTTTTCATAAGCCATAGACAGTACAGCCCTTATCTGTTCTTGCCAATCCTTGAAGCCAGCAGTAGGTTCATCTAGCAGAGTCTTTTCATCAAAGGTCGTCATGAAAGTTTTAATCAGTTGGCCATGTTTGTTGTTTCCAATCTCGTCCTCCATGGAAGATGCAGAATACGTATCTGGCAATCTTGATAAAGAATATTCGACTGCCGAGAGAAGATGACTATCTCCTGATCTTGAGCTAAGGTATCTACTCTGAGTAGGGTAGGAATGCCGTTCTTTACGTCGTGAAGACCATTCATCAAGCAAGCCACAAGTCCCCTCAATGACAATGTCTTTGACAAAGCGGTTAGATGAGTGGTTAAAGACCCAGTCTAAGGAATTGTGAGCAAGACTATCATCAGGCCATGATTGTTTGAAAAGTGCATCGTGCTCTGCTTCTTTCAGTCGCTGCCTTGGCATCCATTGTGGTCGCGACGTTTGTAGTAGAAATTCGCGATCATAGGTATTAGTGAGCATATACCAGAGACGCAAGCAGCCCCATCTTGTCATACGAAAAGTGAAGGATAGAAGCTGGGCTAGAGGGAAGATGAAAGGGATGCGGTAGGGACAGGCTATATAAAATGCGGGGAGCACTGAGGATACAAGGTAGAAGAGAAATGTGACAGCAGTGATCCCAGCAACGATTCCACATATCGGACGGGATAACTGCGAGACATAGAGGGCTAGTCCGACAAGGAAAACGGCGACTGAGCAATGTAGGATTAATGGGAGACTCTCAATGATTTTGCTGAGTTTCCATTTCACAAGTCCCTCAAAGCGGAATTGGCGGATGGAAGCGCGGGTTTTGGCGTCGCCAGAAACCGTTGCAGTATAAGCCTGTTCACTTGTGTTAGACTACATGGAATAGAGCAAAAGAATAACAAACTTGGATCCATTGTTTAGCCAGAACAGACAGGAGGGCAGTTGATAATGAGAGAGCGAGACTGGTAAAAAAAAGTCCATTCACCCATTCATCTTTGGAAGTGTGCGTCTGGCTTTCGGGACCTAGAGATGCTGCAGGCACAGCATTGATGCTCGATCCATTTCCGGCGGCTCTCAATAATTGATTGGTTTCGACGAGGAGAGACACCATAATCTGCGCGTTGTCTGGTTGGAGCACTTGAGATGTTTGAGCGACAAACGTAGTTACGACTGCCGAGAAGAGTGCAGCCTGTCTTGGAATTAGGAAAACATTTAGGATTGTACGTCCATCAAAACTCACAAAAACAAGGAGACTTTCAAGGATGCTCTGAAAGCTTTCAATCATGTCTGCATCATGACTTCCTGCTTCGTCAAGGTATACATACCACACCCGCGCATTCTCTTTTGCTTCTTCCCCGGGTTTGTCAGGACTGTACATTTCTGTGTAATCGTATTTACGACCACCTGGGAGCTATAGGGTGAATGCATATCATTTCACAACAAATGCTCGACAGTACCCAAGTTATGGATGCCCAAGGTCCTAAGGCGCGATCCATGCAAGTATACCATTGTAGGTAGGAAAGATGGTTATACGTGGCCGTTCTTCCACGAATCAAAATTGTTGATTGATGATGATTTACTAATCACTTAGCTTGGATATGATGGTATCGAAGGGAGGAAACGGAAGACAAATAAGGTAGAGGGTCTTCATGTTTTAGCATTCCTCGATTTGTTTGCATTGAGACTAGGTCATCCGTGAGATATTCTGAGCGGTGGAAGAACAGGTAGTGTACGGCTGCCCTCCAAGCTATCAAAGCCAATGAAGACGCATCTAGTGATTGCTATGTGCCATGTAATTGTGTATTGGAAGCTGTGCTACGTGCTTGCCGGCTAGCCCAGCGTGAGATAAGGCGGGTGATTTTCATGGACTGTGATCTTTCCCTTTTAGGGGGTATCTGCAACTATGTATGAAGTGAAACTTGTACTGTCTCATTTCCAACTTCTATCATTTTCGCTATTAACTACTTGTCGTCTCCTCAGCTTGTAATCATATCATAACTATATGGCTTCTCATTCTGATCCCATCCGTGCCGGGGCCCAATCTACTTCTACACCCGCTCCTGCTTCAAATGAACTTGACTCTCCGTCCCAAGCCACATCTTCCAATACTGCAAGCGACACTGTTATCAATCCTTCCATGGAGGCTGTAATGCTCCCAAATGCGGGGATACCAGGTTCTATCCCAGAGGATTTTGCTTTTGATGAGAGGGTTGTTCTGCCTGATGGGATGAGCTGCTTCCAGTTGCTGCTGGCTGTTAGAGTTTGCAAAAATGCTGCTGCAGAAGGATTCAATGATACCAGCATTCTTCAGATGGTCAACATCAAGAATACTCCAGTCTCTCGGGGACTCCTCTCAAGCCTATTTCTCTGTATACTAAGGATGAAATTCAAGATCTCATTGATAGTGAGGCCCTCTGCTCCCACCTGTCCCTATTACCACTTTTGCTTCTCTAGGATATCATTGCCACTTGAATTCAGAACAGGATACAAGCTGAGGTTGAATGCCAGGCTTTAAAGGAGAAGGATAAAGAAGTTGATGACATGATTCAAGCAAAATTGTTGAGTAGTATTGTAACAAAGTTACAGGTTTGAAAGAGCTTAGAGGTCACACTGCACAGAATCAGACCAGTCTAGTCTATTGACTATGTAGTTTGATACAAAAATAAGCTGCTTATTCAGCAGCATGTAGCTAAATATATATATAATGT
>QGOA01002746.1:0-19440 GCA_003313075.1 Termitomyces sp. MG16
ATTTCCCGAATATCATCAGAAGTTGCCGTAGAGGCTTCAGAAGCCGAAAATCCATAACTCTGACTTGCGGTTTCGTCTTCTTTTTGACTTTGCACTTTGACCATGTCAAATTAAGAAGTATTTAGGATTGGAATTTGATTATCTGGATCGTACCTCCCCTCCTTACCTCTCTCCCCAAAATTTTTTGGGAGTCCACAACTCAACCTGCCAATTGGATCCTCCTCGGTGTATTATTCTGGTAATGAAGAGTTCTCCGCCAATAATAGTATTCTCTTCCGCTTTGGAACCTATTGTCCACAACTCGTACCCTAGCTCAACGGGAATCCTCTTTTTGTGAATGGAATAGGTAAAGTCTAGGACCTCATGCGAAAGGATCGTAAGGAGCAGCTCCCGGGTGATCTTCCCTCCTTGGGTCTTGATTCTCTTTACTAGTGGCTCAGAACTATAGCCCGGCCACTGTCTCATGTATCAGCGCCAGGCATTCACCGAGGGGAATTGTTCAAAAACTCACCAGTAACCTTATTTGTACCTCGCGGTTTGCACAAACGGCGAAAATCTCGTCTTTCGCCCCTTCAATTGGTGGTGGGCGGATACTATGCGCGACCTTGCCAACACGGACGCCAAGCTCTGGAAACCCAGCAGTCTGAAAGGTGATAGGAGGGAAGCGCGGTCCATAGCGCCACAACTTGTCTCTTTCATCAAAGAAGTCGGGTTGCGGCACGAGGATGTGGTTGGTCGGTCCACTGGGTGGCGGTATCTCCGGTGTATCTACCAACACTTTCTGCGCTTGTCTGTAATCCTCGATGGGGCACTCTCGTGTAGATGCGAGTGCCTGGGTTTGCGAGCTCCCTCTGCTTCGGTCATGGAAATTCGTATCATCGTGCTGTAGGACAGGGTACGGATTGGTGTTAGCGCGAGACTTGTGGACGGACTAGAAGGTGATATCAGCTATGACCATTGAATACGACGCAAAGATACGAACACCGACGTTTTTCGTCCTGGAACTATTGATGTTCGAATAGTCGACAGCACCTGCGAGCGCGGAATACGACGAGACTGGGTTTTCCGGCTGTTGATAGAGAGCCGCGTTTGTGTTGGTGCTAGCTCGAGACTTGTGGACGGACTAGAAGGCTATATCAGCTATGAACATTGAATACGACGCAAAGATACGAACACCGACGTGTTTCGTCATGGAACTATTGATGTTCGAATAGTCGACAGCACCTGCGAGCGCGGAATACGACGAGACTGGGATTTCCGGCTGTTGATAGAGAGCCGCGTTTGTGTGTAAGACATTAGAAGGAACTTGGTGGTACGATTGCTGATGTTGTGGATATTGGTGGTATGATTGCTGGTGTTGTGGATATTGCTGCTGAGTATACGCAATACTCTCCTGCGGGGATAATTGCTGGTGCTGGGACGCGTAGAAATAGTCCATGATCGGATACTGAAGTTGAGAGGCCAGTATCTATGGTATTTAACTTCATATGAGGTGGCCAGTCGCTTTGCTCATCCTTTGCTCGATCATATCAAAGCCGCAATTTGATGCAAACAGAGGAATCTTTGCCACCTATGCCTTGTCTTACGATGGACGGGCCATCTCAATGGGTCAGAAACGGCCGCTTTGTCATAAAACGATCAACAATCCTAACCTCACAATATTAGAGGGACAAAGCTGAGTGAAAACTTGACGAAAGCAATGACTCATTCTTCTGCTCTGCGCTATTACCCCCATCGCGTCCGTTGAGCCCATTTTGCATCACATCGCCTACCGAGTGCCTGTAGCTATTGCTCCATGTCGTTTCTAAAATTCAATTCAATTGCTAAAATATAAGGTTCTAAAAATTGACCACGACAAGGCTAGCCCGATGCTCTGGTAGTACAGGTTGAGCTACAGCTTACAGTATGGAGTAAAGAATAAAACATCAGTACAGCCGTCAACGGATAAGAATCATCCAGGCCAGAATGAAGTAGAAGAGACTGGACAGTGCTAATCAGCATCGCTGAAACCCATTATTTCGTACAGGCCAGACTTACAGAAGAGGGTATACAGCGAGCAGAATCCTTTGCGGCTCAATTTTGGTGCCATCCAGAAAGTTGACAGACGCTGTGAACGATCTTTAACGAGCAGGAAGTGTAGAACAGAAGTAATTACCCCATATGCACCAAGCCCAACAGAGTAGAGCCACAGGCGCTCTGATGTAGATTATATGCACGAAACACGATACGAGCGCAGCGATATCCAGTGGAGCGATACAGTAACCGAGGACGCAGAGACCTTGGAAGAAAGAACTGTTTTCAAAGCCAGACTCAACACATGTAAGGAACTAAAGTTTCCAGAGCTCACACTCTGCCACCCAGGAGCTTTGGCATGTTAAACTTACGATTGAATCAAGATTAACGAAAACCTACCTTTGCTTGCACAGTAACGGCGAGAGAACCTAAGGAACATATGACTATGACACTTGTGAATGCGCTCAACGCTTGTTTGGCAGGTGCCTGTAAAGCTCAGAATCCGTCAAAAAATGCGTGCTGAGTAAACCGTCACGTACATTGATGCTGAGCATTATTCCCAATGCAAGGCACAGAATAAGAGGACCCCAGAGATCCCAGTCACTACTCAAGTGTCAAAGACAGGCCAAGAAATGTCAGAGCATGCTGACCGAAGGACTTCTCGGCCACTTGTTTTACGAGGGTACAGGACTTGAACCAGCTTCGCGTAGATGGAGAAAAGGTCGCGAGCCTGCATGTGCATCAATACACTCTTCTTGCAGATTTGCGAGATGGACACACGATAGTTTTTGATACAGGTTCGTCCAGCGTGTCAACACCAGAGTTTCTGCTTTGGGTGAGATTAAAATTCGCGTTGTCGTTGAGAAAGCGTACCGCGTTTCGACCCTAAGCCCTCCAACTGTCTGCCTGGAGGATGCCATTGTCCCATCCACTGAGCTTCCAATGTTCCCCGATAGACCAGAACTCGGAGGTCCCCCGACATTCGACGGAGGCGCTAACTGCTCAGGTTCATGCGCCTTCCCTTTTCCCTTGTCCACTTGAGTGGTTACACCAGGGTGTGTGAATCCAGGGATGTCATCATCGTTCAGGTCGTCCTCGTCCTCGTCTACAGATATTTCATTTAGAAACAAGAGAAGCATGCACCTGACTGACCTGCTTGTATGAACTGTGAATTGCTAGTATGGGGCGTATTTAGTCTGGCAGAGTTCATTGCCATGATCGCTCTTGCCACGCACTTAGCGCGACTTGGATGAGAGCGTGTCACGTCACGCTCTCAGCGGAGTTGGAACTGCATCCCAATTAGGACGACTGACGCGTCGCCTTGACTCTCTATAATCCTCCGACCATGGTACGCTTCACTTGTCGCGTTTATGTTTTGAATCTCACATTTTGCAGGGAAACACACCCTCAGGACCACCACAAGAAGGTGCGCCGACAGATAACAAGGAAAAGAAGGACAACCAACCTCAGAAAAAGAAATGGGAACCACCACTACCCACCCATGTCGGGAAGAAGAAGAGACGTGGTCCATCAGCCGCCTCAAAACTTCCCGCGGTTTTTCCAACTACACGATGTCGCCTCAAACTACTAAAGGTGGAGCGTATAAAGGACTATCTGTTGTTGGAGGAAGAGTTTGTGCAGAACCAGGAACGTTTGAAGCCAGAGGCCACTCGCGAGGAAAAGAATGAGGAAGATAGGTCAAGGGTGGACGATTTGCGTGGAAGTCCAATGGCCGTCGGAACTATGGAAGAAATCGTTGACGATGACCATGCTATTATCAGCACTGCGTCCGGGCCAGAATCCTATGTCTCAATCATGTCCTATGTCGACAAGGACTTACTAGAGCCTGGTTGCCAGGTACTCCTTCACCATAAGACACAGGCCATTGTTGGTGTGCTTCAGGACGATGCTGACCCTCTAGTGAGCATAATGAAACTCGACAAAGCTCCTACGGAAAGCTACGCCGATATTGGTGGACTGGAATCCCAAATTCAAGAAATAAAGGCGCGTTGGCTACTCTTTTTCATAATATGTAAACTTACTGTCCATATTAGGAGTCTGTGGAGCTTCCACTCACGCATCCAGAACTATATGAAGAAATGGGGATCAAGCCGCCGAAAGGTGTCATCTTGTATGGTGTACCCGGAACCGGGAAAACTCTTCTCGCCAAGGCCGTTGCTAATCAAACATCCGCCACCTTCCTTCGCGTTGTGGGTTCCGAACTTATTCAGAAGTATCTTGGTGATGGACCGAAACTCGTTCGCGAGCTCTTCCGTGTGGCAGAGGAACACGCGCCAAGTATCGTGTTCATAGACGAAATTGATGCTATTGGTACCAAGCGGTGAGCTTCCAGTAGCTCCTCCCATGAGTATGTTGTTGATGCTAGTGCAGCTACGACTCTACATCGGGTGGTGAACGAGAAATTCAACGGACGATGCTGGAGTTGTTGAACCAGCTGGACGGTTTCGATACCCGGGGTGATGTCAAGGTCATCATGGCTACAAATCGGATTGAGACCCTTGATCCTGCTCTCATCCGTCCGGGACGTATTGATCGTAAGATCGAGTTCCCGCTACCTGACGTGAAGACAAAGCGTCACATCTTCAGGTCCGTATCTCTCATGTATATCTCAAGATTCAACATAACACGTGCCACAGGCTACATACGTCGAGAATGAGTCTCAGCAACGATGTAGACCTAGAGGAATTCGTCACCATGAAAGATGACTTGTCAGGTGCTGATATCAAAGCGGTTTGTACTGAGGCTGGCCTTCTCGCTCTTCGAGAACGACGGATGCGGGTCACCAAGGCAGACTTTACGACAGCGAGGGAGAAGGTTTGTTTCCATAAATCGAGCTTGAAATATGACGCTGAAATTTATTTCCTTAGGTATTGTACAGGAAGAACGAGGGCACGCCCGAAGGTCTCTATCTGTAGTTTTTATTTTCCGTACACATGCCGTTCCTTTTTTTACTCTATTATTATCCCCTTATCACAATCTGATGCTCATGAGAGGATCTTGCTTAAAGTTTCTCATAGATCATACTGAAGATGTCCAGATTCTGTATGTTTTTGCCAGACGACTTCCGATGATTTTCAATTAGGGCGATGCTCAATGACGCTGCTCATGACCAGTTCAGACAGTCGACATTATTTATCCATCCGTTGCGTCGCAGTGAGGCAGATATGTAAGCCAATGTCGTGGACGCAGTTTGCCCCCTGATTCCATGCGACCTATTTATATAATACATATTATCCTGTTTCCTACTGATGCTAAACTACTATTGGTCAGATGTGGGTCAGGGACTTGTGTTGAGTGGCAGAGGTGGGGCTTGAGAGGATTGCTATGGGACTTAATAATGTCCGCCTCGAATCTGGGAGGAAAAACAATAATCCAGAGCGCAAAGGAGTCAAAATGGAACAGATTAAAGGACCCCTCTCGGTCCATATACAGATGCTACAGCGCGCTCGACCTCTTCTTTCAAGTCATGGTGCCAAATGGGATGATATATATCTCTCAGTTGTTCTTGAATCTGGGGGATTGTAGCGCCACCGGGGCCGCGCTCTTCGACGATGTCGCCCATAATGGTACTCAACCTTTGTACCATATTGGCGCGCGCTACTCGAATAGAATCGTAAGCTTTGAGGGCGTCCTGAAACTTTGTGAAAAAGAAGCTATCAGCGAAATCAAGGTATTCACGTCGAGGTGACACTTTCGAGATCGCACATCCCCGAGTAGATAACACAATGCATAGACGTCCTCAAATCCCTGACCTGCTCCAGCGCCGAGGTACGGTAACATAGCATGGGCCTGATGTTGATGAACATGGAATGAGTAATCAGAACTCAAGATTCAGACTACAAACTCACCGCATCACCAACAAGAACAACTCTTTCTCGGACATAGCTGGATAAAGGAGGATGCAAGAAATGTAGGTACCATTTACTGGGATTCCTTATTTCTCTGAGAATGAAGTCGGCGTCTTCACCCCATCCTGCTTGTGAAAACTCGCGCAAGAGTTCCTCCTGCGAAACCGGTTTCGCCCATGGGAGAGGTACGTCGACCGAACCCATAGGGACTGTCGAGTTGGTGGAGAAGAATACAAAATTGATCTTCTCTGGGTTTAGCAAGACTGACTTAGAGATATAGAACGAACAGACCTTCTGGTTCGCTTGAATGGGATATGATATGATATGCTAGATAGCGGGCAGCTTCGTCAGAATTTTGAAGACCATACCTTGGTTTAACCATACTCGCTTTATCTTTACCGATCCAACAAAGTGGGCGCATCATGTCCGTCTTAACAGCTTTGAATGCCTCAGAAGGAACCACGGATCTGTAAGCAACACAATTCGAGTGTACAAGAGATGTTGGTTTCCCAGTGACAAATTCACGGATTATACTCTTGATCCCATCTGCGCCTATGACAAGGTCGGCTTCAAACGTACTTCCATCAGCGAAATGGAGGGCGTAGGAGCCGGAAGACAAAGTAGATAGAGAGATACAGCGCTTCTCCATGTGAACGAGGCGAGGATCAAGCATCGGAACGATGGCTTCAAGGAACGAAGGCCTGCAAGGATAAGTCAGGAACCCATGACTATAGCAAGAGTGGATCATGACGCATTCCTGTAAATACGCGCCCCAATATCACACGGATAGGCAGGATACTGGCAAATAGTGAGCGGTGAAGCAAATGAAAGAGAGATAAAGTTACATCATAAATCAAATCGTGTGTCCCAGTAGCAGAGATATATCGAAAGGCCTGCGAGGTAGGTTCATTTTCATCGGATTTGGATAGGACTGCTTGTAAAACCCCCAACTCCTTCAAAGGGAAGAGAGCATTAGGTCCTGACCGAGATCAACGACGAAGAAAGTGATAGCGATACATATGTTATCGTTATTACCTAGAGTTACTCCAGCTCCGACCTCCCGGAAACTTGACTATAAATTCAATGTCATTGGGTTAACGTGGTCGCCATGAAAACTGCATGTACAGCCTGTTCGAATATCTCTACATGGATCCCCGCTTTTATCAGCCCAATGGCGCTGAGAAGAATTCATCCTGCTTATTCAGGATATGTAAGAAGATCGACCTACGAAACGAGGCCGCACATTCCTCCGCCTACAATAGCGACTTGAAAATCTTTGCTAGGGCCTGTCATGGTCATTGGTAGGGAGAATAACCCGCGGAAAGAGGCATCATGAACCTGGTGATATTTTTTTATATCACGTCCATATAATTGTGCACCTGGTGTGAAATACATGCGGTGCATGGGTGGAATTGGATCACTCGAACTTCATGAATTGACAAAACTGGCATCAAGTTCTCACTTTCATGGAAGAGAATT
The DNA here is from genome assembly GCA_003313075.1 of Termitomyces sp. MG16. Lineage (NCBI taxonomy): Eukaryota > Fungi > Basidiomycota > Agaricomycetes > Agaricales > Lyophyllaceae > Termitomyces > Termitomyces sp. MG16. Next base: position 7,362 of record QGOA01002746.1, read on the forward strand.
CTTTCAGTATACCTGAAATGGAAGACGTATGCACTGACCTATAACATAGGTCGCACATTATGTTAATTATATTATGCATCTGTATACTTTGTTTTAGGATGGGAGACCATACCATAAGATATGTTGAAGGGGGACAGCTGAAAGTCCAGGTTGCCGCAACAGAGAAAAACACATGTAGTAGTTGTGCTCGCACATCATACTTTGACTCTGGTCAAACGTTCAATGCAATTCACGACCAAATTTGGTTATATCCATACTTACCATAATAACCGTTTGTGAATCGTATATAACCTTTTTACTGGTTCGATTTTGAACCTCGAACGTCGTACACCTCTAGCATTAGAAGTGTATACTTTTAATCGGTGGCAATATTCCAGTGTATGGTCCCTTTATAGACTAATTATTTCGTTCAGCCACCCTTGACCTTGATCTTTTTGACAATATGCATTATCAACTCTAGTGGCGCTGTCTAGCAGCTTCGTTCCATTTCACTTTCAGAGTTGACTCGAACCTGGAGAAATGATGACTGAGGTAGAAATTAAACAGACTACAGAATTTCTTCTTGTCCATATACACCTGCTACAGCGCGGTCGACCACTTCTTTCAAGTCATAATGCCAGATGGGATGATACATATCTGTAAGTTGCTCTCGAATTTGTGGAATTGTTCCACCACCGGGGCCACGCTTTTCGTAGATGTCGCCTGTGACAAGACTCATTTTTTGAACCATATTTGCACGTCCCACTCGAATGGTATCGTAAGCTTTGAGGGCATCCTGTCGGGATATCAGACTGGGGCCATTGCACAGGTTGTCAAAATGGCTTTACGTCGAGATGACACTTTCGAGCTCGAGAATCCCCAAGTAGAGAGCATAGTGCATAGACGTCCTCAAACCCTTGACCTACCCCAGAGCCGAGATGCGGTAACATGGCATGAGCCTTACTTAGGTTGATGAAAACGAGACGCGCAGTAAGAGCTTTGATGCTTAAGAACGTACCGCATCGCCAACAAGAACAACTCTTTGTCGGACATAGGTGGATAACGGGGGATGCAAAAAATGAAGGTACCATTTGCTAGGATCCTTCATTTCCTTGAGAATTGTGTTGGCATCTTCACCCCAGCCTGCTTGTGAGAACTCGTGCATGAGTTCATCCTGTGAAGCTGGCTTCGCCCATGGAAGAGGTACGTCAACTGAGCCTATCGGGATTGTGGAGTCGGTTGAGAAGCACACAATATTCATCTTTTCTGACTTAAACACAGCTGTCTTAAATGCAGAAAACAAACATGCCATACCTTTTGATTTGCTTGAACTGGGTATGTTATGATGTGCTAGGTAGTTGTTGATATCAGTAAAACATTGTAATCAGTTCGACCTTACTTACATTATCTTTACCGATCCAACAAAGGGGCCGCATCATATCCGTCTTAATAGTTTTGTTGATTACTTCAGAAGGAATGATGGACCGGTATGCAACAGAATTTGAGTAAGCAAGAGATGTTGGTCGTCCAGAGACGAATTCACGAACAACACTCTTAATCCCATCTGCGCCTACGATAATGTCGGCTTCATATGTATTTCCATCAGCGAAATGGAGGACGTGTGAGCCAGAAGACGAAGTTGAAACAGAAATACAACGCTGTTCCATGTGAACGATGTGTGGGTCGAGCATAGAGACGATGGCTTCGAGGAATGAAGGCCTATATGGGCATGGTCAGAGACCAGAACTAAAATGAAAAAAAAAAAATATATGATACATTCCTGTAGACACCCAGTCCTACGTCACCTGGAGCGACTGGATACTGGCACCTCCTAAGTATTGATTTGAACACATAAAGAGGAGACAAGGTTACCTCATAGATCAGCTCGTGCGTCCCAGTAGCAGAGATATAGCTGAACGTTCGCATTGTAGGTTTTTCTTCATCAGATTTCGATAAAACAGCCTCTAGAACTCCCAGCTCTTTCAAAGGAAAGAGAGCGTTTGATGCTGGTAGAGTCCATCAACGATAATGGAAATGGCATTCTATCATTCATCACCTAGAGCAACTCCAGCCCCAACCTCCCGAAAACTTGACTAGAACCTCAGTCAATGGATAAACGCGGTTATCAAAAAAACTTCACTTGCAGCCTGTTCAAACACCTCTACATGAATACCAGCTTTCATGAGCCCAATGGCACTAAAAAGATGTTCTAGTTTTTTTAGAGATGAGAAGAAGGCAACCCACCAGACGAGACCGCACATGCCTCCACCAACGATGGCGACTCGAAAATCTTTGCTTGGGCTTGTCATAGTTGTCTACAAGGGACAAAGCTACTGATTCTTGAGGTCATCAAGGAACCCTTCCTTGTATTATGGTGCTAATTGTGAAACCTGCTGTGGGAATGCATGTGGTGCATAGATCATGAGACGTCCGGATTGTATGGCATCATGAATCGGCGAAACCAAGTTCTCACAAATTACAATCTTTCTCATGAAATTGGAGAACCTTCAAAGACAATGTTATTGACACGACACCAATTAGAAAGTTTCATCAGTCTGGCCCGACTGTTCAATTGTGGTTTCCTGGACTACCCAAGGTATCCGTGCTATCAATGGGACTAACGGCACCGGGTGTTACTTCATGCCAGCTTCCACATATATAGGCCCCACTCACCATCAACGTCTGAGAAAGGGCAGGGATGGATTTCAATGAGGGTAATACATGTTAGTCTTCATAATTGCTGACGTATGCATCAGAAGGATTCAACATCGTTGAATCGACGCTTAACGAGGAAACAATATTATATGTGTAGGGATTCCGCCCATGACTCCACTTTGTCTGAGGTAACTCTTATGTATTCCGCAGTATTTGTACTTTAATACACTTCGTTGCTGCTGTGTGGGGAAAGGCGCTCGAAACGTCGAATCTGCAAGGAGGTAAAGGGCCTTTGCAGCATCATCGGTACCCACTTGCAGAAGGTCCGATGGGTCGAGCAGAGACAACCATCTGCGAGAAGGCTGAAAAAAGGAGTGGCGGGTGGGTGGAAGGAAATCTTAGCTGGGTCTACGTGTACGGTGAGTGACTCCCGCGGTGGTGGCGAGCGCAGAAAATCGTCGCTCGCCCCTGAGGCTGACTCATCACAATTTTCTGAACACCTCGTTCCTCGTGCTTCCGAGAAGGACATTTGTTTTGTCCGACTCCGCCAGCAGCGCTACGATATACAAGTTCTTGCTCCATATGAGCATTGGCTCTCAGGCCATTCCAAACGCTACTCCAAAAAAAAAAAATTCCCCATCACATCACCTCGTTCCTCGTGCTTCCGAGAAGATTTGTTTTGTCCGACTCCGCCAGCAGCGCTACGATATACAAGTTCTTGCTCCATATGAGTATTGTTCCTCCCCTTCTGCCCTTGGAATGTTCACATCGGCGTGTTGAGACCTTGACTCTGAAACAACTGCAAGCGATGTCATGAAGGGTTGGGTGTATAAATACCATGAGGAGCATTCTCTCAATCATATCCAAGACGCGACAATGAAGTTGACTATCTCTGCTGCTCTTCTCTCTTTTGCAGGACTCGTCATGTGTACTCCTGTTTCCCGTCAATCGTGCCCCGAAGCAGTACGATTTGGTATCCCTTTTATCTCCCCAACCACGGTGAACCCTGGCGACGTATGTTTCCACCATTTTAAAGCATTTCTGAAGACATGGTTTCAACTTTGGGTTGTACAGGACATCACAATCTCCGTAGACCTCAACTGCGCCATCAATAATTTTGGCATCATACCAAAGTTCCTCGACTTTTCCATTGTCGTCCCCGGAGATTTGAACAATGGACATGAGCCGAACATTGTCCTGGCACGTCGTGACTTTGATTCATCAACAGGATCAACGTCAGACCAGTTCACAACTAAGGTTCGTCAAACATATCAAGTGATTCGCCACTCAGGTCTTTCTGGTTTAGGTTCCCTTTGCCTTCTACTTTGCTGGAGCATCTTACCAAATCCTTCTTACGACCACGTATCCTATCAATGGCACTGATGGCAGTGAGGTGTTGATTCAGGGTGGCGTTTTTGAACCCATCACTATCAATGTTCCGAGTGAAGCGACCTGAGGAGATTATGTTCACATTTTCTAACGTTCCTCGACACACGAGGGCTTGCTCCTTTACTTAATCTTCCATGAGATGGGCTCCTGCTTGATATACATTTCGTTGCTTTACACTGAATTAAGGTTAATTCGTGGATGTTTAACAAGACAAGAGTGGGCAGCCAGTGGGCCATTTTTAGACCCCGAAAATGTAATGTGACTGGCCAAAGTAGAACAGGGCAGCCCCACCTTTGTGGCAACTTGTTCCTGAACAGAAACAAGCCAGACATCATTATAATTGAGCTAAAAAATGTTGGAACATGTTCTTCAACCTCTGAATTCATCGAACCTCAGAGGGTCACCATGTATTATTCGATGATGCCTCATGAGACTTGTTTTCTTCACAAAGACCCCGTTACAGGCCGTACATTTGAACTTGCCATCCGTTGCTATTGTCCAAGTTGCTAGTGGCACCCCCAATCGATATTCGTCATCCTCGTGATCTTCTTCCTTGAACACCTCATGCAATGCCGGCACCGGGGTTGATACAGATCAACTGGGGTCGGTAGTCATCTCGATCGGACGAAGTTTCACCAAGAAATGTGGAACGACACATCTCTGCAGTGATCTCTCGCCAATGTGTGCATATAGATCTGAAATTTTAGTCCTAACGTTATATGGGGGATCGTTTGGGATGCAAGATTTCAGACGCAAGCGATCTTGGTCGCTCAGCATTCTTGCCATAGCATCCACCTGATCTGTATCATGCCAAAGGTATGCTGAAACTTGTAGCAAAGAAATATCGTTTTGGTGCGGGCTGCCCACTGGCGTTTTCTTTTGTTGTATTTGTCGCTTGGGAATCCTAGCCATGCAGTTGTTCTAGCGATTGAGACGGAGTATAAGGATCTAAGGAGGGTTGCTTGGTAAAGGTTCGTGTCGTCTCTCTTATAGAGTTCGCGTTCGGTATCGTTCTAGCTTTCATCAGGAAATCAGATTGACAATCTCATCTCAACAGTATTCGGCAAGGGTCTTTCATTCAGAAATGAACATCCATTTAAATTAGGGAATCGCGCATATGTCATTAATCTATGGCAATACCGAGGATAACCATGCAATAAAACCAACGGCCGCTTTCTTATTCCTCTTCATGCCCGGTATTCACATAACTCTCCAAAATTGGCTTCGGTATGATTGGCGAATTAGCGAAAGTGGGAGATTTGCAAATGAACATGATATGGTGCTTCAGCTCTTGTATACTCGACCAAGTTTCTTGGGATAGGCAAAATCTGCACTGATAAACCTGTTTTCCCGTATGCTCGACTTGGTGATGTGTCTTGAAAGCCTCCATCGTTGTGAAGGTATCTACGCAGCAGTGGCCACACTGTACCCCTTGTTTTGTCAACCTGAATGTCAGCATCGACGCTTGGAGTCGCGTTAAGCCTTCTGGGAAAGTTTTGTCCTCCAAGCGTTCCGAAGTGCTCGGAACATCAATAGGATTCCAACTTGAGAAAGTCGAACAAGATGACTGAGGTCTGGATGCCTCTGACTTGTATGCGAAAAGGGACGGTGGCATGTATAGTGGAGAGTAAGGATTGATAGTGGTTGACGCAATGTACAACGGCGATTTGGACGGCCAGAGACTGAAGAAGTTCCGCTTCTTATCAGTGGGATTGAGGTAGGTTGCAGCGATACTTTCGATATCCCGTGATCTTATCCTCGAAGCAGCTCCAGTTGGCTTTAGATTGCTGGAAGATGCGGATGACAAAGTCATTATGTGAAGCTTGTTCCTGCGTCGCGGGGAAAAATGAAATTGTAGTGTTAAGTGATCCTCTTTTAACGTCGATTAGGCAGCCACAACTACAATTGGATGTTTGCGTGGCACTGCCAAGTCACATTTATTCTTACAAAGAGAACAAAGCAAGCGTGATGGATACTGCTCCGAGTCAAAGACCTTGTTTTTTAATTGTCCAAACGCGCACCACGAGGCACTGAGGAACCATTTCGAGTCATTCCACATGTTGGCTCGTGTACCACTCCGTGATATCACTACACATTGGAAGATCACAAGAACAGTTTACGAGAAGGTATCTTGGCTTAGCACTTCGATTCTGAAGACGACATGGCAAGGACTGCAGGACGGAAAATCAGCAATCACAAGTCGATTCTCATGTATCATAAAAATGGCAGCCTGGGAATGTCCTGCGAGGCAAGAATATAGAAAGCATAAGCAACAGTGAGTCCGAAAAAAAATGCAGGGTGGAGTATGAACTAGATTTTAAATCCAACGTTGTACTCGCTCAAACTGCGTTGGCACCTTGCGTTGAGTTCATTCGTCCAAGAAGCATATGAAGTGAAGCCAGTGAATCGAAGTAAGATCTGGGTACATCTGGCATTGAGTCGCTTGGAGGACAATCAGAGAACGTAGTTATTGTCAACACTAAAACAGGAGGTTCAGACAGAGGTGAACATGTGTTGGGGAGGGAGAAGCCAGACGTGGAACAGCTTTCACAGCAGACCATAGCAACTATGAGTATTGGACGTGGCGTCGTGAACGTATGACAGAAACAACCTGTAGCAGGGTCAGGGGGAGGCTTGAGTGCAAACACCAACCGTCGTGGATCAATAGAGTAATTTTATAAATAGAGGAATCTATTTAGATGTTCAATGTCAAATGAGGGTGAAAGTTGAGCCATACGTTTAAATTTGTCTCTGGAAATTTCGTATCAAGGCAATACTCTTACGTAGTATTATGTAATCGACCCTCTTATTTCACAACAACAGTGCCAATGGTAAGTGGCGAGTCGCCGTGCACAATGAATGTTCGAATTAAGTCCTTTGTTCTGAGCCTCGAGACCTTGAGCGTGAAGACCTCGAACGTGAAGTTTTCGGAGGTTCCCAATCAGAACTTTCCTCTGACGAAGAAGGTCTGGCAACGTTATTCCATACGACTGAGACTCACCGTTCTGTTTCGCAGATGTCAGCCACCTGAAGCCCAAAAAGATACAGAAAAATAAGCCCGTCCAGTCTCCGACACATCAAGATGCGTACGAGTCGTCTGCAGGCGACAGTGAGGACGATTATCAGGAGGACCATGCGAGACCGTTGAAGGCCAAGCGACCCTCTGCAACGAGGCGGTCAACAGACGGGAAGCCTGTAGCACGAAAGAGAAAGCGAAGAGAACAACCTGAAATTGATCTCAATGATTTGCCTCCAGAACAAGGTCTGTACAGACGCCAGCCTCCATGTAGTACTCTACTTGATTTCAATTAGCTAGCAAACTTCGTCTTGACATGAAGATTGAAGAAATTCTCAAACCAAAGAAGGCTTCACGTCGAGGAAAGAAAAAGGCTAATGAAGAAGTTCTTGATACTTTTGCAGACGACGAGGTTGCCCGTTTACGAGAATCAATGAATGCCGCGGCGGAAGAGGACCATCGTGCCAATCTTGAGAAGTTGCCTGCTCTCGCAAAACTTAAGTTACTTCCGGAAGCCATGGATACACTTCAAAAGCATGTATTCTCCGTTTTTAGGTCTTGGTGACCACTTATTTTCCATTGCAGAGCTTCTCTCGCTCAGTCTATGATTGATAACAACCTTCTTGAAGCGGTTCGGCGCTGGCTTGAGCCCCTTCCGGACCATTCTCTCCCCGCTCTTAACATTCAGAGGGAGTTTTTTGCTATCTTGCGCAAGATGGAGTTCATCGACAGCGCTGTTCTCAAGGAGTCTGGGATGGGCAAAGTGGTATTATTTTATACGAAATGTAAAAGGGTGACTCCGGATATTACAAAGGTGGCCAAGGAACTCGTCAGCGCTTGGAGTCGACCGATTATCAAACGATCCTCGTCATATCGAGACAGGGTTGTTCCTGTGGTTTCGGAATATGGGGATGAAGGAGGCCAACCTCAAGCAAGAACTGGAGAAAAACTGAATGCGATTATGGCGAGGGCGAAGGAAAATGAGAAGAATCGCGTGAGAAAGAATGCCGTGGCCATTCCCCAGAGAGAGCTCGGAAATTATACTGTTGCGCCACGACATAATGCTGGACTTGGTACGGGACGAGGCAGTACCAGTATTGACGAGGATGTGGAGAGGAGAAGACGGCAAATAGACCGGCTGAGGCAATTCAACAAACGATCTGTAGGAGCAAAGTGATGGGACATCTTATGTGTTCACTGTCTTTCTGTCTTTCTGTCTTTCTATATGCTTGTTTATTGACTTCATTACTAAGCTACGCATGTCTTTATCGACAGGTAATAAAGTATGCTCCTTCCATCATTACCTCAGTATCTCGATTTCTGCTCACCAAAAGACCTTCACGAAGCTATTAGCCTCTAACCACGATCTGGGGATTGAGAAGCCGCGACATGCTGATGATGACAATAAAGTTGACAGAAAATTGAGATTATGCCGTTTTTGCGATGGCATTGAAGATGAGATTCATGCCCTGATTATTTGTAACGCCCATCCATGCACTGTACTACAACCTTGTCTCGATCACGGGGGAAAGGATCGCCTTATACTTACTGAAAATGCTATCTTCGAAGAAGCAAAGGCTGGTTTGTCCATCACGTCTTCATGGTCTCTGACTCTCCTTCCACACCCTAGTGTAATTTTATATTTGCTAGGAGATTAATGTCAGTTGCTCAAAGACATGCCGTCCCTGCTCGGGCAGCGTGCTACAACTTTATCCATTTATGTGTACAACCTCGTAATAAGCTTATAGTTAGACATGCTTTCTTTCATTATCTCACTAGTTGTAGAACATGAAGCATGACCGAAGCATCAGAATAGAGTGTTATGAAAGAAGGTATGGTTCTCGTAAGTACGAGGAGTGTCGAGATGGCTGTAGAGTACGTGGCACAGACTCCTGGCTGTTCATGCGTGGACCATCGCTGAACTAATTGATTTGTGCAGCGCAGATTGTCTTGGATATACGGCATATATATATTCTTTGGAGATCCCGACTTCTGATCTACTTATTATACTTACCATACTCCCCAAAACATTGTTTGCTGTGAACGAGATGTGATTGAGTTGTGTATTTGGAGGTTCATATTCGCTGTGCCGCTGAAGGTATTCTGCACTTTCATCGAAGAAAAGGTGAACAAGAGATTCCGGCATTGAGAACAAACATGAAGTTTATGCGTTTAAATTTTCAATATGCAATACATGATAACTTAGATAAATCAAGGACAAGAGTATAGTACAGAACGATCACATGTTCCAGTTGCTGTCGGGGCCGTTAGGACCATTGCCCCACCAGCCGCCATTGTTGATATTGCCGCCGTTGCCGCCCTCGCCACCTCCGCCGCCATTGCCAGCGTTGCCGGTGTTGCGTCCGCCGCCACGGTTGTTGACATTACGCCGCCCTCGCCACCTCCGCCGCCATTGCCAGCGTTGCCGGTGTTGCGTCCGCCGCCACGGTTGTTGACATTACCGCCATTGCCACCGTCACCACCTCCACCGCCATTGCCGGCGTTGCCAGTGTTGCGTCCGCCGCCACGGTTGTTGATGTTACCGCCATTGCCTCCTGAACCTCCGCCACCACCGTTACCAGCGTTGCCAGAATTGCGTCCTCCACCACCACGGTTGTTGACGTTACCGCCGTTGCCGCCATTGCCTCCTCCACCGCCGTTACCAGCGTTGCCAGAGTTGCGTCCTCCACCACCACGGTTGTTGACGTTGCCGCCATTGCCTCCTGAGCCACCGCCGCCGCCGTTGCCAGCGTTGCCAGTGTTGCGTCCACCACCACGGTTGTTGACGTTGCCGCCGTTACCGCCGGAGCCTCCGCCTCCACCGTTGCCGGCATTGCCAGTGTTGCGCTGACGGCTCCAGAGCTTCTTTTCGTGGGCCTCTTCGAGGGCTGCAGCAACCTCCTCGCGGCTGTGATGTTTCCAGTGGTGACCGGCGATGGCAGCATCGTCTCTCTGAACAAGACTCCGTTAGTTAAAGAGATGTGAAAAGGTAAGAAGAAAAACGCACGACTTCAATGTCAGAGTCGACCGGTGCGCCCAAAACGGGGGCAGTGAGGACGGCCGATCCGAGGATGGCAGTTAATGCAAAGATGCTGAACTTCATGATTTGCTGAGTATGTGTATGTGATGGATGGAGAGGCTGAAGCTGGCTGGCCAGATGAGGTTCTTCCTTGAATCGGTGGGGGGTCTTTATACCATTGAATAAAGGAAGAGGAGAGGTCTGCGATCACCGTTGGAGACACGGAAAAAAGGGTTGTCTAACGGGGGTGAAGGAGTGTCAAAGGAGGAAGGCTCACATGGTTGAGGAGCTGGATTGGTTATACATCGTCAGAGTGAGACCTACGACTGAACAAGAAGTCAATTGAACCAGAGACATGAGCAATAGTTGACGCAAGAAACCCCTTTACAAAGTCAGGGATTCCCGATCTGCACCCCTTTTTTCTCGACAAGTAGCACCCATGTGAATGTAATCTCCTATAAGACTTATATCGACTCTCTGAGAAGTTAACAAAGCTGTAAGCATATAGGATTTTGAACTGAGATGGTCTTGTTGAATGACTCTCCATCCCCTGGTAAAAGGAGAAAATTGCATATGATAAAATAACCCAAGGAAACGCATGAAGAGATACTCCGTGGCCAAGCTTTTCCAGATGACGCCACGAGTAACGACATCGTGAGTTGGCCTGTGTCCCGGAGGTCGGTAATCAAAGACTCCTTAGTGCTAAACGTTCAAAATCTAAACGCAGGAGTCGTCAGTCTAACGACCTAGGCGCGTTTTACCTGGCTCGATTGTTCAACAGAGGTTGGCGAACGACGTTTTACGCGCACGTTTAGTGGCAGAGACAAGGCTGGAGTATGAGCTTAAGATAACGTACTTTCAAGTGTCTTTCAAGAGAGAAGTGCTAAAAACATATGTCCTACGATGAGTCACATTCCGGCAAGACTTTGCTGTACTACGTATACACTGAAAGACAGCGCTGCTTGTTCCCATTGTTTTCCAGAATAGAACAAGACAGTAGTTGTGAGAGCAGCCACTAGCGACGTAAGCGAGGAATCTGTAGAATGGTCTGTTGTGAAAATGCTCTAGCAACGGTTAGTGACATAGTCAAAGAAGAGAAACACGCGCGACGCGTGACCAAAGCGGCCCGCCCATTCGCGCTTTCAAGGGAGCTACTCTCTCCTCCATGGACAGTTTCTAACTCTCCGAGGCGCAAACCACGATTCGAGCATCGTACCTCGGATACTGGGGCTTTCAATACGAGAAGCGCCCCACTTCCGAGATTCGTGTTGTATAATCTTGTCGTACAAACCCCTCCTATAGGCAATGCTTATATTTCATGACGACCAGATGTGCACATCTCTGGCACCCATATGGTTTGTAAAGCCTCGTGCTTACGGCCCTGTTTTGTTCTTATCTTTTTTACAAAGATAGTTGGCTCCCTAGGTGATGCTCAGACACGAGGCTTCTCTTCGTTGTGACTGCATACACGTGAATCGTCCTGCTCTGTGCGTATTCTGGGCACCTTAGGCGCGTTGTGGAAAGGACCACTCGCATTTGGCCACGTCCATAGGCGCGACTTTGAGGTTTGCAGCACTTGCCCCTGGGCTGATGAGAATATTCACAGGCGAGGCTTGACAGGTGGCTTGACATGGCACCCGATCCCACGAAGTGATACCGGAGCCGGTACATTTAGTAGCATCTCTGCTTTCTATAGCCCTGAATATTGAATCCCAATTTTGATGGGCCGGGAAAGGACGGACGCAACCCCGAAGAGTCTATGTGTACGACAATGATTAGGCGCATCGGCAGGCGAGGCCCATGACGTACGACGGCGGCTAAGCGAAACATTTTGTACGCTCAACGCGACATTAACTTAGTGCTACTCTATCAGATCTCTCTATGATTTTCGTGATGCTAATGGCATGGTCTAAGTATAATGTAGTTGGACTTGATTAGCTTCTACGTGAACCTTGAGAGGATGCGACCGGCTCGGACGCGATAACTGGCTTAGCGGCTTTATTGGCTATAGTATTCTCTGC
>QGOA01002749.1:0-16070 GCA_003313075.1 Termitomyces sp. MG16
TGTGGCGACCCCTCTCTTCGTCCGTTCTGGTTCTTTTCAGGCTCGCTAATAATTAGTGGCCTCTCCTGCTCCCAAGAAGGCTTCGTAGATCATGGTTTGTAGCCACCTTCGATAAGCCGTCCAGGACATCCCACCAAACTGCAATGGGTACCTTCTGTGACTGCAACAATCTCCATAATTCCTCCATCCTTTCTCTATCATTTACTCTCGTAACCAATTTTTTAAGATGTTGCCGAGTTTTTAAACCGACCTCGTGGAAGTTAGAGATCCAATTTTCCAGTCCGAGGCTCTTGAGGAAACATCCAACGTTGTCCACACGGGGCACAATTTGATCATTGTCCTCTGTGGGCTCACTCTTGAAGGTCATTCCGCTAGAATGACGTTGTGCTTGAAGAGATGCTCGATCTTCTGTCTCATTCATGATCTCGAAGGATGGAGTTCTCTCAGCAGGAGTGTTTTGAGTTGTTACCATCTCAACATCGGTATCTCCTTCCACCAACCCTGGAAGATTGTTTTGCTCAGAGGGAATATCAAATGTGACTCGACGATGTTTTGAGGGGGAAGTGTCTGTGTGGGGCCGAGATAAGCCCAAACGGATGGTAGCTTTGGCGGCGTTCTGTTGATTAGTCTCCAAACGAGGTTGATTTGACCGATCCATATACTGCTCCTGAAAAGTCTCTACTGGCGGCCGTCCAGCCCGAAAACTTTGAACAAGTAGTTCCTGGACATTCGATTGATGTGGTGCCGATGTCCTCGTTGACAAGTGTCCTCTCGTAGACTTGTTCACTCGATCATTTCCTTTCTGCAATCCCTGTTAACCTGAAGTGGGGCTTAATTAATCAGATGCTTGCAAACCTTTGGTTTGATCTCTTTTGAAACTTTGCGACGACATTCCAAGCCGCGTTGTAAACATGCCTGACAACTTGAAGAATCAGGATCCTCTCGCACACATTTCTGTGGCATCTCAATACACATTAGAACTTGATAGATTATCCGCTTACTTGCCGCCGGGATTGACAGAACCTTGGTTCAGTGAGACAACAACATCAAATATGTTGTTTAAACTTACGTGCAGCTACCTACTTGTTTGACTCTAGGTTGAGAAGCAGGAGGCTTCCTTTGGTTAGGAAGTTCCTCTAGTGCAGAATCATCGAACAGGTCAGTCGATGGCTGGGGTAGAGCGGTTGGCTGGTTTAATGTCGAAGACCAATTGCGAGCTGAGCCACCAGTCGACTTAGACACCGGATTTCCTGAAGACCTTGGTTGATTCATCCCGAACCCCGAGAAGAACACAAGCTTACTCCGGCTGTAACGTATTTGTCGAGGTGATAATCTTCGAAATTGATTCCTTGTACTGGGTTCACTCTCCTGCATTAGTTGTGGATATAAGTCCGTGGATCACAAGAGATATAGTTTAGAGCAGGACGAAATAGCGATTGACGCGGAAACGGGACTAGTCGAGACGAAGCATGACGTGATAAGTTTATCTGGCGTAGATTCTTGTGATGAAATGCAAAACGAAAAAGACAAAAGTTTGATTTCATGGGTGATCAAGCCGAAGACCGAATCAATTAGTTTCTGAATAGAACTTGCAATTTTTGAAAACGACTTATTACCGCACTAGATTAACTAAGAAGATCTCTCCGTAAGTCCTTCGTAGAGCCTCACAATTCTTCTGATATCAGGGCATATTGCGAGCCGTACTCTTTCCCCGTCCTCCACGATACCATGAGCCTTCCTCTCGCGCCAGTCACCAAAGTTGGCCCCATCTCGGCCACTAGCACAAAACTTCAGTCTCACCATCTTTGCGAGTTTGTCTCTCTGAAGTGACCATTTGAGTTTGTGTATCGCAGGGATAAGTGACCGTGATATCGTATGGGAAGCTGACTCGACATCCGGAAGCACGTGCAAAAGAGACTCGAGGTACTGATCACCCATAGAACGCCGCCGTAATTGAATTGATATCACGTCGCTAGCATGCCTGCGCGACAGGCGCAACCCGATTTCATACTGGGCAATTGACTGAGTGGGAACAGCGTACGTTCAGTACTATCCCATTCTACCTTGGGGGCGAGACCAAGATCCAGAACTTACACTGCGGGAATAGAAATAAGTACCCATCCTCCAATGCCGTTCTATCGCAAGTCCGCGCATCACACCGCGGTTAACCAGGTCCCCGACAGTGGGGCGTAAAGCCACCCCTTGAGGGCTCGTGCCGAAGAGAGCGTGCTTGACGCGAGAGGGAGCAGTCACGTTGACCCTGGTTCTGTGCAACATTGGGTCAGTTGCGAGGTTTGCTAGGATGGGCGACGCATGCGCCAATGTAGCAAGGTCCGGAAGGTCAAGATAAGAAACTGAAAGTTAATTGTTCAGCAGGCCATTCATACTTAAGGGTTTGTAAGCCGAGCACCTACAGATATGTAGTATAACTTCTGTAGGTATATCTAGAACGCTGACTTTCATGGTGGTTGGAATAAAAGAAAGAGCAAACCATCGCAACACCAGGTACTTTGGCCGCAGCAACGCTGCGCGGCTTTAAGCCTTTTTGGGATGTTGACATGCAAATACTCACGATTATAGACTGCTATGGCGAGTCATTCGTAGGCACGTACAAAAGAGAAAGTGTTGTGTGAACATGTAGCGTAGGGATTATGTATGTGTTGTGGAAGAGGAATCAAGTGGCTAGACGCTGGATGGTGCGAGACAAGTGACTGGAAACATTTAATGGTACAGTTATAGAACAACAAAGGGAGGATACGAGAGCCAAAAGGATAACGAAAATTCTTATGCGGGTATGGCAATGAATTGTGTGTTTAATTTTGATAGGCGATAGACGAGGAGAATAGAAAGAACTGACGACTCGAGAAAACAAGAAAGCCAATGCAATAGAGCCGGACGGGATTATATGGTAGAGGTCGTCCTCTCAACTTCGACCTTAATTCCTTGATGATGTGCTTCGACCGTGGATTCATTCCCGGCTTCTCTGAATCCCATCTCAAATGGTTCGTAGGCTGGAGCGGGGGTCCCAAGGTTCTCGCCTTCCGGAATAGGTTCACCATCGTCACCGCCTACAGCGGTGCTAAGGCTTCCTAAGCCCATGTCCATCCCACGATGGATATCATCAACATCTCCGAGATCATGTTCAAGGTCTTCGAGGTCTATGTCGTGATGAATGCTTCCCAAAGTGCTGAGCATGATGTTAGAACTGATGGTATGTCCTCCCCGATTTCGACGGCCATATCCAGTAACACTTTTTCTGTTGGGCGGGGTGAACGGAGAGCTTTGCTGCTGCGTCATGGTTTTCGTGGTGAAAGCTGCAATACCAGTGCCTTCAGAATGGGAAACGGTTTCTGAACCACGTTCACGGAGGTCCAAAATCTGACCGAGCAGGAGATAGGATGATCAATATATGCGCATGAAAGCTAAGATAAATACCAGTCTACAAGCAAGAACAGGACCCATCATCACGCTCAAAGGAATATTGATGGCTGAGATTTCCTGGCGAGGTCTGACAAGAGTGTCTGAACATGGTGAGTTAAGTCAACATTTCAAGTGACGTACTGCAAATAGAATATTCCATTGATCTGAAGAAACAATATCAGTCACAATGCAAAATTGGGTCTGGTAAGACCCACCAAGTTCGCAATCGAGATCAAAATATAGTAGAAGATACCTTCGCGGAGGAAAGTCTGAATAAGCCTGCTATTTGGTCCGCCATTGTGTCTTCGGATTGTGAAAGCTTTCCAAACAGTCATAGCGGTAACTACAGTGTCGAAAAGAAGGGGTGCGATCTGTGGAGGACGTCAATACAGATCACAGGCGGCATAGAGGAATTTCTAGACGAACAAAAAAACCTGGTTGCCATTCAGCAAAGTAAATTAGAGCATATTGGGACAACTTACCAAGAAGATGTGCAGAATGAGGTTTGGACCTGGGTAAACAGGGTCCCATATCCTATATAATCCGGCATACAATAAGTCCGGGGAAAGGGATAGGTCTCTGAGTTACCTACACGAGGCCTTGTAAAAGGGAGTACTTGGGAAACTCGTCACAAACGTAAAAGTCAACAAAAAGGAAAGAGCTCGTACATAGCATCTGGGTAGTATCGACATAGAGTTGATATGCTATAACGCCAGACAGAGCGGTAAGAAGGAATAACAGAATATACACGTTGCGATTGAAAAAAGCATAGGTACGAATGAGAAGAATCGCTGAGGAGCGTTGAAAATTAGTCAAATTACTTGGCATAAAACAATGAGAACAAACACTGTGATCCGACTTGATTCCACATGGCAAGAGCGACCGGGATCTAGATCAAGGTTGACGGGCATTTCGAGGGGCATACTATGAGGTGGAGGTGCAACATACTCTAAAGATCTTCTGGCATGTCTCCCAAGGGTGGTCAACTACGAAGCAGTAGAGCAAGTACGGGACAACAGTTATGACCCAGTAGCTTTGGAGGGAACAAAATTAGCTGAGAATTCGAACTAAGTGTCAGAATAACTTGCCGACAGAAGAGATATGCTATTTTTACGGGAGTCCAGTGAGTCCTCCAGACCTGGAAGATCAGTCAGACAGGTGGACACAGACAAGACCACATGAGTTATCTACAAAGCGATATTCTCTAGGCAAGCTGATAATCCAATCCCAAATGACAACAGCATCTGGGATGAAAGAACACGTGTCAGAGTAGAGAAGAACGATGAGGACAAATCCATACACATGGCTACGAACGCCTCGGATGAGTGATGGTCCCCGGGAGATTGAGGGTGCAGACGTACCACAAAAGTATACTTGAGTGACATAGATGAAGTGCTCCGCGGTAGCGGGGTCGGGGGAGATCATTGTTGGAGGAGGGGACGGTAGGAAGAGGAGGAGGAGGAGGTGGTGGTGGTGGTTGAAAAACAAAAGCGGGAGACGACTGGGGCATTTGTCAGTCACTGCAAGAAGCGCGGCTTATCCATTTCTGGCGAATGGAGTCCCGAGAAAATACTGGTTGACGACGCTTTGAAGCTTCGATACAAGCTTCGCCCAATCTTCACCAATCTTGCTCAAGCTCGCAGCCCCATTTCCACAAGAAGCTAATCCACGGCCCATTACAGCACCAGGCGGATCTCTGAGTCCCAGAGGCGTCTGCGCCACGTAAAGAGCCCTGGTTCTTGCGGTCGCGCTAACCGAACGCGTGATCGCGATCGAGATTTGTGCACGAGATCGAGTTCATCCGGGCTTGGCCGTGTTTGGTCTCTCTCAATGTCATCAGGCGTCCAGCACATCCGTCTCCGCCGTCCAGACACAAAGCCAAATCCTCCGCCAACCCCAAAACATAACGGTATTCTCCAGGACCAGCTCAGGAGGTACTTGCCTTCCTTTTCCCCATTCCATTCCTCTCACCCTTTCCTAGGGCCCAACGTCGTCCATGGTCGCCCAGCTTCTCTCTTGCAGTCCGCATTCTCATGCTTCTGCGCATGTTTGGTGCCATGTACTCCAATATCGATGATTGCGATGAAGGTATAGTCGCCAATGCGCTCCCACTAGTCTCACGTCTCATTTCTCTAGTTTATAACTTTTGGGAACCTTTACACTTCTTGGACAGAGGCTCAGGCTTTCAAACATGGGAAACGTCCCCCGTATACGCCATCAGGAGCTGGGCATACACTTTGCTCCATTTACCTCCCGTTCGTCTTGCTGCCGCTCTGCTAGGTGCCGAGAAAGTTTGCTATCCGAGACTATCTGCCGGAACCATGCACTGAGCTATTTTTTCAGCGACCCGCATTTTTTGCCGTCAGGATGTTCCTGTCCGCGTTGTGCGTTCTGGCGGAAGCTAGTTTTTACAAGGTTGTAGCAGACAAGATCAACGAACGTGTCGGACGTTACCTTTTCTTCATGCTTTTATTTAGTGCCGGAATGTGGAATGCGTCTGCAGGTCTGTACCCGTGTTCTCAGTGGGTATTACGCTAAATGTTACAATAGCTTTCCTTCCATCTTCATTTGCCATGTACATGACCATGTTTGCATTTTCGTTTGCATTGGATCGTCCGAGCGTCAGAAATTCTCGCCGCACCCTTCTGGCGACCGTGTCCTTTGCCGTGGGTGGCCTCGTTGGGTGGCCTTTTACGTTAGCATTGGCCTTACCGTTCGTGTTCGAAGAACTTTTCCTCTTTGGTGCAGACCGTGTTACTCCAGAAGTATATCAGTCTTGGCTGTTTAAGAGATGGACCCGCCTCTTTTTCTCTGGTCTTTGTGGGTTACTCGTATTAGTGAACATCTTTCAAGTTTTAAAGTATGACAGTTCTTTTATTGACTTGACGACGTAGGTTCCTGTGATTGGTGTCGACAGTCTCGCCTATGGCAGACTTACGATCGTGCCTTGGAACATCGTTGAGTATAACATTTTCGGAGGAGCTCAACGTGGACCCGATCTATATGGAACGTCTCCATGGAGTTACTATATCTTCAATCTAATCCTGAATTTCAACATTCTCGTGCCATTGTCCCTTTTGGCTCTACCTGCTCTCTTGGTAACTTATTTCGTGGATAACAAGCGTCTGGGCATTATTAAACCATCTGCGCATGAGAGCTCTCCTTTTACATTGTTGGCCATACGTTTACTACCATTCTACCTATGGCTCGGCATTCTTACATCCCAGGCGCACAAGGAGGAAAGATTCATGTTTCCTGCCTATCCACTGCTTTGTTTTAATGCTGCAGTAACACTCTACCTGATGCGCGGTTGGCAAGAGGCGTTGTTCGTTAAAATTACTAGTTCGCCCTACCGAGTAAGATTTGCTCTTAATCTTGGCCTCTAGCTTGATAAAATTTGTCTTTTCTAGGCATCTCAGTCCCTCTTGTTCGCCCGTTTTACTTTATCCGTCCTGACCGCAACAACGGTCATCTCCGTTTCCCGCATCATGGCTCTTTGGCATTACTACCATGCCCCCATGACTGTTTTATGGGCATTTGAAACCAAAGAGATTCCACATCTTTTGAATGTCACAGGTCTTATTTCGACATACCCTGGCATCCCTGTAGACGAAACGCCTCGTATAGACTTGACTCCTGTTAAACATTTGGACCTCAAACTATGCGTAGCAAAGGAATGGCATCGCTTCCCTGGAAGCTACCTCGTCCCCGATGGCGTCGTCGTCGAGTTTGTCAAAAGTGATTTTGATGGCCTGCTTCCAGGTCATTTTGAAAATGCTCCTGCTAAAGTAAACTCTACCTCGGCATTATGGCTGCGACCTGGGACCAGCCACGTTCCAGATGCACAGAACGACTTAAATAAGGAAGAGCCTTCGCGATATGTGAGTGGGCTTAGTTCTCTATACACTTGAAGTCCTGATTTCGGTAATAGGTGAATGTAAATTCCTGTGACTACCTCATCGATCTTGATTTCCCCTTGCACCCTGTGGAGTCTCCACTCGAACCTCGCTACGCTGTTGATGCCAATACATGGGATCGGGTATTCTGCAGATCCTTCATCGATGTCAGGCATTCACGTCTTTTGACACGTGCTTTTTGGGTGCCAGGCCAGGCATGGCAGAAGAACAACGAGTTTGGCGATTATTGCCTACTCAAAAACAAAGAGCTCGTAAATAACAAGGAGATTGAGGTCAAGGGTCGTATAAGTCGGGGGGAGATCTAATAAAATGACTTCAAAGTAGTAATTATCTGAAACTTGTTGGTGCTGAAAGAGAATATATGAGAGCTACGAAACTACTCAGTGGCTCATCGACGTCGGAGGCTCCGGGTCGGAATAACACTCCAACCCACAATACATACTTAACTATATCTTTGACTGGCTTTCGACACAACGCCCCATTAGAAGCGGACCTCCTTGCCTTGTCTGAATTGACCCCTCCCTAGCCCCACCGGACTTGATGCTTCCTGGTCATGGTCGGATATCCAGATAGAACTTGCATGCAGTATCGATGGTGAAACCGTGCATGACTTGTCACACACCATCGGCAAAAGTTCTGGATTAGGCATCCTTACAAGCCCAAGTATCAGTACTGTTGGTACATACAGCTGGAACTTTTGGACCGACTTTCAAAAGGCACAAGACGACTGGCGCGTTCGATTCATCAGATTCAGGACACTCTATAAATTCAGGCCTGTCAACGTTGGACAAAGACGTTGCTTCTCGTTCTGGAAGCCCAAAAGATGTGTCGCTGTCTACGCCTGTATCTCCGCTTTCAAGATCTCTGAAACGCCTTCCAACGACCTCTCGGCTTGTACTGAGCGATCGAATTTATGCAGCAGCTTCAGATCGAACATCTCTTGTATCTCGCTCAAACAGTATAACTCTATCATCCAGCATTCTATCTCCATCTCATTCCAAGGAAAATACTATCGACATAAACAACGTTCCTAAATTACGGATGCTCTCAAATATAACGAACGTTTCGACTTCAGGCTCATCTAATGCTTCTCTTTTCCTTTATCCAAGTGACTCTTGTCCAATGTCTGTACGGCCAAAATCTCGACAGGCGGGAACCTTCGCAAGCGCTTTGTATGATGTTCCAGTCGATGTGCATACTCGACGGCTGGCGGTTGCAGCTACGCTGGCAGCCTTGGAAAAGAAGTGTCACTCAGAGCCCTCCACTCCTAACTGTGGTGTTCCAACGCCTAGAAATGATCTTCCATCCAACTTCAGTGTGGCAACTGTCGAGATAATGATTGATCAGGAAGGTTTCCGAGAAGTACTGGCTCGTTTCAAATATTCTGGATGGACTGTCGCTAGAGTGAACAGGCTGTTACTGTTTCCAGGCCAGTAAAAAGACAAGCATTCTATTTTCACTATGCAGATCTCGAGTCTTTGCTTGTGATTCGAAAGATTACCGTAAATGGTGAAGAATCTAGAGACTACGTCTCTCGTCAAGCTTCACTATGCCTGAAAACGAATGGTGTCTACTTTGTGAGGGGTAGTGAAACTTTGTGGAGGACCTGGGGAGAGCTTGGATAGCTCGAATACGGAATTGTGGGAGACGGACCATGAAAACCCGCCGTCAGCGCGCTCCATGATGCCCTTCAGGGTGGCGTGGGTCTCCATTGCCGATCGCTAGAAACATTACGTCATCGACGAAGTCCAATGAGAGTTCCGATTTGCTGTCAGGGTTAGTCGCTCGGAGTAGCGGGGCGTTATAGAATGCGTAGAACAGCATAGCATATACAAGGGACAGCTCTTCGAAGCTGTTTGTATAAAAGTTATAGAGTTGGTACATTCCATGATGGGCTCCTTCACATTGCAATAACTTAGTTTCAAATGATATAACTAAAACAAATCCGTTATCTGTATTTCTCATGCTGGTCACGTAGATGAAAAATAAGGAAAGAGAGAGAGAAGAGGCGAGACACGAAGGAAGAAGGAAGAATAAACAAAAGCTCGGGGAGTGACAACCAAGGAATGAGAAATATTCTTCCCTACTCCAATCTGGGTTTGACGTCAGTGTGTGATAGTCATCGTGAGGGTATAGGTGACATCATCGCATGGTCACCTACAGATGCAAAGGTTGAATTTCATCGAGGTCCTAAACGGTCGGCAGTCGAAGGTCGTCTTGGCCTTGCCGTTGTAACAAGAAGTGCTTGTTGTGAAGGTCCCAATGGATATACCACAGTTTGTCAAGGTTGATAGAGTCTGTGTGGCCCTCGATCCATACCTTCGGCGATATCTTCTTTCTTTCTTCGGCGATAGATCTGGTGATATCCTCTTGTTGCACGAAATTGAGAATCAGATAATCAGTAATGGGCATGTCTTTGTATCGTCCGGTTCCTTCAAGTCTGGATTCATGTTCTGCCAACTTGTCACCATTTCGGAGTAACTCAACTCCAAAATTCTCTGGTAGGAACCAAAAGTCAATTTTTCCAGGAGAACCGAAACAACGACCAACTTCGGGGTCGCATTGCTGACCAGGAGCGAGCGATATTTTGGTAGAGGAATGGAACTCATGTTGCAAGGCCGCTTCATACACCTTCAAATTTTGTCCAACACTGATCGATTGCTGAAGATGTTTAAGCTTCATGTTCTGGAGTATCCGCAGAATCATATCATGCAGAGGCAAGGGATTGAGCTGTCCGGAGGTGTCAGTTTTCCAATTGTCTAGCAATTGGTAATGAATGAATTTCGAGACAAAGGACCATCCAGAGATTGTTGGCGTGATAAAGAAATTATCGACAAGCTCGAGGAGAGCAAGCGTATTACTTTCTGTCTGCATTCCCCTTCGGAACGAACCCTCTGGACTAAGCAGCATAGTTTGCAAGATCTCGCGTGCTTCGGCTTGATATTTGAAATGTGTCAAGGAGCCCAAGCTTGAAAAGGCTCGGAATGAACGTATTGCAGGAATGCCATGTCTTGAGATGAAGAGCAGACAAGCATTTCGCTTTGCGATCGGATTCGAGATGTATGGTTCAGCATTCAGGTTGACGTCGGGTTTTGATGCATTAAGATATCGCAGCAGTGAGACTGTAAGTCCCGCGTGGCCACCAAGAAAAGAATTGATGTATTGAGAGGCATATTGGTCAATCGGCAAGCCTTTTGTTCTCAGATTGTAGGTTTCGTACATAGCCTTCAGTTCGTCAGAATCCAGTAATAACGTTTGAAAGTCAACTGGTTGTATTTCAATGGGTGTTGTATCTGTGCTGGAGGTTCTATTCAAAGAAGATGGACCTTCGCCGCGAACGCCACATATGATTACATAAACCGGCAAAGCTTTCGACTGTATAAATTTGAGAGTCTCCCAGAAGGGGTGGAACCGACCGAATTGGTTCATCCGTTGCACCTCATCAATTACAAGAAGGCGAGGGCTTGCTTGCCGATCTGTATTCTTGAGATCGAGTAGCCGACGCCATCCGTCGCGTACCGGTGCTGTTACTTGCTGATTGACTCCTTGTAGTCCAGCCTGCTGAGTGGTCATGCACCGGGCATCCTCCACATCCTCATCAGAGACAAAATGGTATCGGCTATCAGCAAAGAGATACCGGTATCGCGCGACAAGTTGTGAAGCGATGACCGTCTTGCCGGTGCCAGGCGGAGCTCGTATGTGAAGTACGTGATGAGCAAAAACGGCTCCAAGAATGGAATGATGGGCTCGACTGCGGAAGATCTCGGGGCAAACGTCTTCGGAGAACGAGAGACATGGGGTGTTAAGTGGAGTCTCACAGATGATACTGTACACGTGCCCGTCCTGCAGGCTGTCGCTCGTTTTGACGATTGTGCCTTCTGTCGGCCTCGTCCCACTTCGTCTGACAGTAAAGCGAGCCGGTTCCGTGTATGCCGTTTCAAGGTATTCGAATAGTTTGTCTGCTTTTGAAATGGCCGCAAAAGAAAGATCGAGCTTATGAATGAAGCCCTCTATGGCCTGATGCGAAATGACGACATGGATCGTAATAATCGGTTCCAATCCTGGAGATTGCAAGAATGAGATGAGAAGCCTTAGGAAGATCGAATGTGACTATTACCCTCAGTCAAATCTTTCACCTCTGGCACCACCACTCCCCCTGGCACTACCACCATGAAGTGGAGTCGCCTTGCGTCGACTGGAGATCTGCTCCAGCAGTCAGAAAGAGGCCAGTCTTCTTCAAGCGGATATCCCTTTCCATACTCTGCGGGATCTTTCAGGTCCTGAAGATAATTGAATGATTAGCAACCCAGGCTCTAACATCGGAAAATGGTGGGTCTTACCCTGATTGTGCTTTTCTCAGTGGATGATACACCTTCCTCCTTCTCTTCATTGCGAGGGCAATATATATCGGATGGAGCATTCTAGTAAATGTAGATGTTAGCATACAGATGGTAATACTTTAGATGGTCTTGTATAGCCTTACCTCATCCAATTTGTAGAGCAGCAGCTTCTCCGCATGACACTGGATCCAAGGTTTCTCCTTTTTGACTTTCTTCTTCATGTCAGAGATGTCTTCAGTGGGATCAATGTGTACTTTGAAAGTCACGCCCTGCCCGACTATGACTCCTCTCAACTTGTACATGTCGTTGCTCTTCGCTTGGGATATGGTGCGTGGGTGCTGCTGTAGGTGAGAATCTTCGAATGTGCCTGCTAGTGTCAGCTCAGAGGCGAAATTTATCATCAACAACTGTGGCCCCCTTCCGCTGATGATGTCATTCCAATGACCGCCCTTCGGGAGGGCCGATACGGCCTGTCCCAGCTCCGACCACACATAATATATATTGCTACCTCCGGGAGTGGAGTGGTGGGTAGATACAAATTTATGAAATCTCACTCGATCTGCGCTCGAGTCATTTCGGTGACACTCCTTTTAGGAGAAGCGACCTACCTAGAGAGTGGTCGTTGAGGGTGAGACTCCCTTCTCGGGCATTTCGGAAGTGACAAAACGTATGCGGCCTTGAGACATTCGTATTATTGGCCAAATATGAGGCGCGATTTGGTGAAAGGGTATATACCTTCGTGCATGGACTGTCAACGGAACAAGTCTAAGACCAAAAAGCCAGTTGGACCTTTACATCCATTGCCGATACCTGAATGTCGTTTTGGATCGGTGACCTTGGATTTCGTAGGTCCACTGCCTATGGAGGACGGTTTTGATGGATTTTGTTCTATGACATGTCGAGCAGGCGCGGAAATTCGAATTTCTCCGTGTAAAACGAATCAAACGGGCGAAGAGTTCGCTAATATTTTTTTCCGCGACTGGTATTGTGAAAATGGGCTGCCTTACGAAATCATCACGGATCGCGATACACTGTTCACATCATCTTTTTGGAAGGCCCTGATGAAATTAACTGGTGTCAAACATAAAATGTCGACTGCTTTCCACCCACAAACAGATGGTGCATCCGAAAGATCGAACAAGACTATTGTTCAATGTATACGCTTCCATGTCGATCGCTTGCAAACAGGGTGGGTAAAAGCGCTGCCTCAAATTAGGTTTGGAATAATGAACATGGTTAATGCGTCTACTGGTTACTCCCCATTTCAACTAAAGTCAGGTTTCACTCCTTGTATACTGCTGCCTTTGGACCCCCCACCTCCAATCGACATGCCGATGGAGGACCTTGCGTTAAAAAGTCCTAAAAGAAATAGAAGGAAACTTTATGGAGGCTATGGATAATTTAATGACGGCGAAGATCAATCAGGCGCACAATGCAAATACTCACTGAGCAGAAGAAATCGTTTATAAAGTTGGTGACAAAGTGATGCTTTCAACTATTAATTGACGGCGCGAGTACATGCAAAAAAAAATGGTCGGGTCGCAAAGTTCATGCCTCGACAGGATGGTCCTTTTGAGGTCCTGACGGCTTATCCTGAATTGTTGGAATACGTATTGGACTTGCCTTTGACTATGTCCATTGTCAACAAATTCCACACCAGTTTATTGTCGCTTTATGTCCCTAACGATGATGAACTTTTCCCATTGCAGCGTTTGGAAATGCCAGGACCGATTGTGACAGAAGATGGGTAAGAAGAACATTTCGTTGATCACATATTAAATGAGTGCAGGCGAGGTCATGGTATGCAATACCTCGTGAGATGGCGAGGGTATGGACCGGATCACGATGAGTGGAAAAGTGGGAGGGAAATGGAGGACACTGTGGCCTTGGACGTGTGGGAAAAGAAGAAGGATGGTCGGAAGTGGTAAATTTTCTGGAGTGGGGGTGAGTGTAAGCATGCTGCTTACAAACGCGAATGAGATCGCACACACAAGTAGGAGGCGTATGCAAACGAGATTGGTGATCGAGAAAACAGACACAACCTTATTCTGGAACCTATTTAAACACTGAGGATGTATGTTCGAGACTAACTTTTACCCTACAAATCACTATTTGTTCCATTTTGTTGTTGGATACCTTGAGTGAAGAAGAGCCCTTCTCGCTCTCTTACACTCTTTTTTTTTTTTTTTTTTTTTTTTTTTTTTTTTTTTTTTTTTGTTCAAAACGTGATTCCGGTCGGCTTGGTCCTAGATGTGGTGGATACATAGCTTTCTACTAATGAATCTTGTCTTTTCTGTTCCCCCCATCCTTCATTGCTTGGCGCACAATCTCTTCCGATGGTTTAAATATTTTTTTTGTACTTGCAAAGAACATCTAGGTCTGGATCGCCCAGCCGACGGGGGCAAAAAAAACCGCTTGTTGGGTGAAGAGCGGATGACCTAGAACCAGCATCTCATTCAACATTTTTAATAACATGTTATGGCGCTCATCTGGATGTCATTCATTTAGTGGCATAGAGAGTGGCCCTAGGCAGGTGAAGAGCCTGTCATTATATCAAGACATCTACATTCCATTTGCGACGTCACTGTTTTCAAGATGCCCTGAATCCACAGATATCAATCACATCGCAAATTTCCACAAAAAGTGACACCTGTTGCTGTCCTAATACCATCATAACTCGTACAGGCTCCTCATTGTCGCCACTTCCGCCGGTGATCTGTCTCAGGTCCAACTCCATAATAGGTCGCTGAGTTGGGCAAACACGATGGTGTTCAAAAATAGTTGTCATGGGTTACAACTGCTGAGTCATTTATTACAATTTCAAAGGATATAGTGAGTGGCCAGGCCCCTTCAATCTAGCAAATGTGTCAGGTTCCGCTGACAATGGGGGCTCCCAACTGCGAGCGGGTCCTTACTAGGCGGACTCGATGTCTGCGGGTAACTCCGGGAGCTGGGGGTGTGCTTCCGGAGATAGCTGGCAGGGCTCCAGGGGCGCTCCGGGGTGTGCGCAGGGAGTCAAAGGTGAGGCTGGTAGGGATGGAGTCCCGGGCTGAGTCTGGGACATGGCGAAGCGGAGGCGGAGCCAGGAGGTGGAGGAGATACTGAGGGAGGAGGGTCAAGGGTGACCCGAGACCGGGAGACTGAGACTAAGACCGGGGAACGGAAAAGAAGGAGGTAAGACTTAAGACCGGGAGACTGAGTTGGAAGAAAACAAGTAGATTCAATAAGTAGATAGATGACAAGCATAGAGATGGGAGTTATAGCAATATCAAGACTACCGTAACATACTACGAGCTGCGAGTTAAGTACCAGGTGCCGGGTGAGCTCCGGGCCCTCTGGGCAAGGTCCGTGCCCCCCTCCATGTGGTGCATCCTGTGCGGTGTATTGTCCAGGTGTCAGTCCTCTGCGGTCATGTGGTTCCGGGGGTGTAGATGGGTTGCGGTGTATTGCCCAGGTTCGGGAGTGGCGCTGGGAGGGTGGCGTCAAGTGGGGGGGGCAGCCCCCGGCTTGATCAATCGAGGCTTGGGATGGTGTCCGGGGCACATGGCGCATTGGCGGGGCTTCGGGCCTTATCCAGGGGCTGGGCATCAGGTTGGGCCGGGCCAGCCTTGGTTGGGGTGGCATTGGATCTAGTCGGTCTTGGCCTGATGTGTCCTGGGGACGCGCTGGGGGGTTGGGTTTCAAAGGGGGGGTTCCAGGCAGGAATTACTGGGGGGTCGGGGTGGCATAGGTGTGGTTCGTGACAGAATGATAGAAAAAGCATGTTTCACATACCCAGCATACACAAATAAAGTAGCCAAGAGAGTGTAATGATGGATGGTGGGGGTAATAGCGAGTTTCTGCACGTCACGTATAAAATAAGAGGTGCGACTGGGCTCCTGGAAGTCAAGTATGTGGGAAATGAATACCGTGAACACGGAGGGGAGTGACAATCAGGTCGGGAGTGACAATCAGGCCGGGAGTGACAATCAGGCCAGGAGTGATGATCAGGCCAGGAGTGACAATCAGGCCAGAAGTGACAATCAGGCTGGGAGTGACAATCAGGCCAGGAGTGATGATCAGGCCAGGAGCGATGATCAGAGTGATGATGAGGCCGGGAGTGATGATGAGGCCAGGAGCGATGATGAGGCTGGGAACAACGATAAGGCCGGAAACAAGGACAAGGCTGGGAACAAGGACAAGGCCGGGAACAAGGACAAGGCCGGCAACAAGGATGAGGACCAGGAACAAGGACGAGGACCAGGAACAAGGATGTGGACCAGGAACAAGGATGAGGACCAGGAACAAGGACAAATGGAACAAATATTGATTTGTAGGGTAAAAGTTAGTCTCAAACATACATCCTCAGTATTTAAATAGGTTCCAGAATAAGGTTGTGTCTATTCTGGAACCT
>QGOA01002754.1:0-31272 GCA_003313075.1 Termitomyces sp. MG16
GACTTGTTTTTGAGTATGCTCATCAGTTATAGCCAGGGCCATTGCCGATGCCATCAGGCACGTTCCTCATGACCACCGGCAACATCATCTCATCGGGTATTGATCATACATGTTCGAAGATCACGTCGGCTGTTGATTCCTGCCCCCCGCTCATTGTTGGACACGATGAGCTCACATTTATGCGCAAAATCCATCGGAAAATCCCGGAAAAATAGGAACTGGTAATATATAATATATATAACATGATCATAATATAGTACAGATAATATAAGCACAGAGAAGGCCTCAATCAAACATCTGATGAAACCTGAATCAACTTATGTATCTGTTCAGCCAGCACAGCATCATCATCGTCGTCGTCATCGTCATCGTCGTCGTCACCATCGTCATCACCGTCATCATTATAATTGTCGTTGTTGTCATCATTGTCATTGTTGCCATTGTTGTCATTGTTGCTACCATCATTGCCCTCAGCCTCATCTACCTCTATGTCCTCTTCACTTCTTATATGAGGCTCAACTCCGATGCCGGGGACAAGAGACCCTGAGAAGCCAGGATGAGATGCTAGTTTCTGAAGGCGCTGCATATGAAGGATGTTGAATTGATGTAGACGTTGCCGCTGCAAGACGATCTGATGGGCAATAGTGCTGTCCTTTGTCGCAATTGTTTTCTCTTGCTCTTGCAAATAAGCCTCTTCATCCTGCATATACGTTACAAGTCGTCAAATTTCCACGTTCAATCGGTCAATTTCCTCCCTCGCACACTGGATTTTATAATACTCATCCATCATGATTCGAGCAGCAGGTGCCACCCAAGGACGTTTATGCACATCTTCACATGTGTCTGATAACAGATCAAAGTCAGCAAGAAATGCATATTCAACCACAAGGTTCCATGAAAGCTCAGGGCATGGTGGGGAAAGTGCGCGAGCAGCCAAGTTGTACTTGTCAAGTGCATTTTGCACAGCCTGTGATCTTGCCTTGAGGGCCTTGCCAATGTGTTTACGCAACTTATACCTTGTTCATCACCAATGTCGGTCTCATAATTTGAATCATAAAATGTTTGGACACACCCATTTGAGACATATTCATTTTCAATAACTCAAACATCCTTGAAACCACTAATTCCTCCAAATGATCAAGACATCACTGATAGTGACGCTTAGCCACCATCTCTGCTGCTACCCTCCACTCAGGGTTTGCTCACGTCCATCGTGTTGTGACACCAAGTTTTATTTCAAGGCTCTGTACAACTTTGAGGTCTTTCTCGTGGATTTCCAGAGCATGGTGGCGCTCTGTCTTGATTGACTGTGTATAGTCCCATGCATTGTAATTTTCAGGGGTGATCACAAGCCATTTTGCTTGTGCGTCGTCCAATGCTTTCCTGAATCAGATGTTAGAGCTGCTCATGATAGAAGGAAGATGTGACAAACTGGCTTACCTCAAGATTCACTAGCTTTTGGTAGTATTCCATTTGTAATGTCTCTTGTAATGGCTCCCGAGATAGTTCTTGAAGATATGCCTTTTCTTCCACCAGCTATTGCTTAAATGTGTCAAAACCCACCACGCCCTGATCCCTCATCTGCTTCTACAATGCAGGCAAGCCATTAATTAATTGAATTGCCTGGTAGTAGTTATTAACGAGGAAAGTGCCTATGAAACAAATCAGTTGCAAAAGAAGAATAGTGGGAAAGGAACACACTGAGGTTTGCATAGCTCTCCTGTCTATTCATATGCTTGATGTATTCCTGAATACTCTGCTTGCGATGGAAAATCCCTGCATATCGTACGGATGAGGCCAAGGCATTGGACTTTGAGAAAAAGCGTTCACACCCCTCAAGATCTTCAAGGCCCAGCCCTTCGACATACTTCGCAAGGAATGAAAGCTGGCATCGTCGATTATGAGCATGCCCATGAAAGCTGCCCATGAGTGACCTATATTGGAGTTTATGAGCGCATGGTCCAAGGGAGCTGTTGGCCACCGTTGTGCTAAACTTGCAGCCAATGTCATAACCAACACCGATACGAATGCCGAACACATCTAAAAGTTCGTTGACTACTGCCAAGGGATATTTGGCACTTTTGGCAAGGTGTCAGATAAGGATACAGTGAATAAATGAGAATAGATACACACAGCTCACCGCTCTGAACCATGTCGGCAATTAATAAAACAAAACCATGTCGACAGAGGGCAAGGAAGACCCCAGTCTCATCAAATATCCCCCACATGCATGCAGTCAACTCATCAATCATGTTCTTCCACCGTTCTCCACAAGGGTTGGACTCTGAGCCCTCTGCACCATCTTTCTATGCCAGCAGTTAGTATGAATGAATCAAAGAAAATTAATAACTCATGGAATCTTTTCCTATTGGCAACATCTCTTGAAGCACACCTTTTGCCCATTTATCTACCGTCTCTCGACTGAGATAATAGTCACCATCTACTTCACGTCCATCCTGCAGCTCCTTTGTTATCCCCGGTGTCAACTCTCCATTTTCATTTTCTATTGCTGCCTCACGACGGATCACACGCTTGAGAGAATCGTTGCCATCCATAGTCACCAGCATTTCAAAGATCATTTCCTTCTCTCCTTCCAGCTTGTAGGTACAAGGAGGGCATGCATGACAAAGCCTCCACTTTGGTGTGTTGCGTTTGAGGGCAGCCTGTACACGCTTCTGTTTCAGCATGTATAGAAAGGTAGACATCGTATGCGATAGAGAATTGTCTGCTGAGATACGGCTTAAAAGGTATGCCATGTAAGTCACACAGGCTTTTAACAAAGGGCTGGATCGCAAGGTGGGGGCATCGTAAGTGTGTAGTGCGGAAGAGTTCAACGGCATGTATAGAGAATGCGATGTTTGGATGATATGGTGCTGAAGCAATAAGGCCGCATTTGATTAATGAGGCAGCTATAGTTTGACCTCCCTTAAGCATAGGCACGTCAAAAAGATAAGTCTCTTGGCTCAACATTAGCCAACGTTGCAATACGAGGTGATTATATGACTCACCAAAAAGATCAACGATTTTGATGCTTTTTGTCTCCTGGACTACTGCATCTTGACTCAAGGGAGCAGCAAGTCCCTTCCCTGACACACCCCACAGCTTGGTCCACTTCAGATATGCATTGACCATTTTGTTTAGTTGCGTTGCAAAACCAAGGTTCCAGTGAACAATTGCATCCCGACAGGCACAATATTCTCTTCATTTTCTTTGTGGCCGAAGCTCCTCTTCCAGCAGCTCCTGAAACTCACCGCCGGCATGGCTCAGGTTGATTTCATCTTGGCCATCAAAGACTGCATCGACGTCAACCCAGTGTCCATTGCTGTTGTTGTCATGGCCATCTGGCATGTCACGGATCTCATCAAGTACACATTGCCTTTCTTCATCTTGAGCTGAGTTCATAATAAGTTTGTCATGCACTCTATACTGTTTTTGTAGACTCACCTTGTTGATGTTCTCGAACTGCCTTCTTCTGGCGTGCACAAAAGGCACGTATACCAGGCCGATTGAGAGTTTGGACAGCTGTTGTATGCGCTGAGCCTTCGCCAACAATTTTAAACTTACCCTTGCTAGATTTCCGCCGACAAAGCATTGGATAATGGCCAGCGCAGAGTCGAGAAACAGTTCATGTTTGAGGCATTCAAATATTCAACCTCCGATCATTTGCTTACTTAGCCTTAACAAATTCAAGTATTAGTGAGTCCTTGCCTACAGACTTCTGAACACCGCCTCTCTCTCTATGCAGTGCTCTTGGTTTCTTCAGGTCTCACCCCTGGGACCAAGGAAACAAGTGCACTGCAGAGTGGGAGTTAGTGAACAGCTAAAATGTTGCTTCTTGTTCCATACTGATTGATCTGTAGGGTCAACTATATCATATGCACTCATACAAAGACGAGGTTCACCACTGTCGTGGGACATATCCCCTGCTGAACGTTGGCATCACGCATGGGAAGGGGAGAACAAAGCCGATAAATGCCGTTAGTTGTGGACATACTGCGTTAGCAAATTGCCTTCTTGAGGATGAAAACATTCAATGCCTAGCAAGTTTTGCAAGCGGTATGTTTACATTGTGTTATTTTATGAGCATGAGCTTAGACCTTCTTTAGCTAGCTTTCAAGGGTGGGCCCCTAACATGTTCCAGTACTATCAGGAACATCTCAACGCTCTTAGTGTGCAGATGCCGACACTTTGCAAAATCTTTTCTCAAAACATTTACCCCTCAGCGACTTTCAATTTTGGCCCTGGCGTTTGGACTTACCGTCATCGAGATGTTATGAACTGCACCTTTGGGTGGTGCAGCATTGAAGCTCTGGGACATTTCGACTCCACAAAAGGCGGTCATCTAATCTTGTGGGATCTTGACATGGTCATGGAGTTTTCTGTGGGAGCTCTCATCAATATTCCTGTTCAAGCAGATGAATGCCGTGCGTCATTTACGCAGTACTGCGCAGATGGACTATTTTGATTTGTTGACTGCGGTTATCGAACAGAGAAAGAGTTTGAGTTGGCAGACCCTGAGGGATATCAGAAAATGTGTCGGGCAAAGTCTCCATGGTGGGAAATGGGCCTTAGTCTATTGAGTAAACTTCAAGATTTCAAGAGACCGGTTAACATTATTTAGTCTGACATTGTAGAAAACTCTGAAAAATCTTAGGACTTCATGTCAAACAATGGGAAGAAAATTTATTCAGCAGAACTAGCTATCACTAACGTCAACTGAAGCATGAAGAAACTTCGCCTGCCATGTAACTATGCGTAAAGATCATTGCTGCTGCCATTGGACCCATTGTTTGAAAGACTGAGGGGTTGGGATGTTGGCCAATAGCAGCTTCAGCAGCAGCTCTGTACAGGCAAAAAAAAGTAAACCAATGAGTTGCCAGGCATTGCACCTCGTTCAACCACCCAAAAGCACTCCTTATCGGTTGTCTTGTACTTCTTTGAAGTCTGTCCCTCTCTTGATCGCAGAGGAGACGGCAATGGCAAGGGAGTAGTCTTGAATAACTGTGCACAATGGGTAGATGAGGATGTGGGTGTACGACAAAAACATGCAGTCGTGGATGGAACTGATGCAATGGAGTCATCTGAGTCAGACAAAAACATGTCCTCATCATCTGATACAGGTGCAGGCTGCCAATGATGAGAAGGAACTGGGGTTGAGTGAGGTGAGGAGACGTGGACTTGGTATTTTTTCGAGGCAGATGGTTGAGGGGGTGGAGATGAAGAGTGCGTTTGATGTCCATTGGGCATTTCTTGGCAGCGTTGAGAAAGACCTCGGCAAGGGTGAGACTTAGAAGGGCAGAAGGGGCCGTTTGATACATTTGCAGGTGGTTCGTTGATCTCAGTTACTAGGTCATTTGCTATAGCGTGTTCCCATGCTTTGATGGCAGCGTCATAGCTGTAGTAGCCTTGAAGCCAGCCCTTCTTTCCTCCAGGAAGGTCATGAATCTGCTGTGCGGCAGCGGGCCTGTTCAAGCAGTTATATAGGCAAAGTAAGAATAAGTTTTGAAAAAAATGCTTACCATGTCTCAAATATACTACATTGTGTATCGTGGGCGTAAAACCAGGCAACTTTCTTCCGTAATGTGGGGTCATCAGGCTCAAAGATATCTGGCCTTCCATGCAGATGCTGTACCCTGGCTGATGCAAAGACATCGTCAAGGTTTGTAAGAGGTTCATTGATGCTCTTGGTTTTTGCTGAACCTGTGGTATTAGATACTTGTCAAGGAGTCGACGACATAGACCCTGATAGAGTGAAAGAAGTAAATTAAATCACATACATAGATGGCTTAAAAAACGCACTCTTGGTTGAATAATGCATCTGTACTCAGAATCCAAAAGGGAAGCAGATGCAAGAAGAGAGAAGGAAAGAGTAACGAAAGGGAAAGAGAAGGAAAGTGTAATGAAAGTTAGACAGAGAATGGTTTCAACACAAAGTCTGAACCACACGTGACTGTTTCCATGCTCATACATCAGGTTGACAATCAACAAGCACTGGAGAACACTGAAGAAGCCAGTACATTGACAGACGCAATGCCTAGTTCTGTACAGTTCAACAATGATCTCGGGTCCGAGTCCATGACTTGGGCTTCTCGTAATCCTGACAGACCTGTTCAACCCAAGCGTCTTCGTCTCTCCAAGTCAAGCTCACAGTCTGACGCGTCAATGGGTACTCACACCCTTCTCAGGAAGAACACAAAGGAAAACCTTGATCTTGTTTGAGAAGCCGTCTCAAAATATCTTGCTAACCAGAAGGAGTTTATTAAACAGACGGCAGAGCGCTTTTTGGTAGATCAGGAACGCGTCAAGAAGATGATAGTTCACAGTTCAAACTACGCATCAGCATGTCGCCCATTGCTTATGAATGCAATCACTCACTATAAGACCACTGTGTTAAATGAAGGTGAACTTTATTCCAGTGACTTACTTCCTCATCTCATGATCTTACAATGTCAGGTCATGCTCCTGGATATCGTTTGAAACTCAAAGATATCCAACAGCATGTTGACAACAATCCAGAGTTGGACCCTTCAAAGATGAGCAAGCAACGCCAGAAAGAACTTATTGATAATCTTGCTGAACATTGTGCCCTCAAATTGCAGGGTTCGCGTTGCAGCAATCATGCTTCGGCTATTGATGCACACCAAAACATCAAGGCAATCACATCAGAGGTGGAATGGTCTCATCTTACACATTTTTCTCCATCACTGACCTATGGTGCAGATGAGAAACCTTTTTCTTCGTACAGGTGTTCGTTCATTTGCTTTCTTTTCCCGAGGTCACGCCAAAGATACCACCACCACCTTCACTGCCACTTCAGATGATACTGTCATGAGGTTCTTTCCAGAGATCTTGAGGCTAGACTACACTGATGTTCTGGCCAAGTTTGAGATGTACGCCTGCCTAGAGAATCAAAGTAGGCGATGTTCTTATCTGACTTCCTCACTAACTCACAACAAGAATAGCAGTGACAAAGCCGGATACCCTGCCATCCATGCGTGCTGAGTATACAGGCCTCATTTTGCATGGATTGCGTGAGTTCAAGCTTCTGAGTCTTATATGTTGACCAAATCTGATTCATTGATAGGTTCAATTCTCAACAATAAGAGCATAAAGATGAATTATCAAAATTACGATACAGCAATTGTGGAGAAGTACCATGTCCATCTGGTAGGCTGGCCTTCAAGAATACCGTTTGGTAGCCCTTCAAATATTTTGACAGTGGACGATATTCGGCTCCTGCGTTCAGTACTCAAGGGCACCGATTGTAGATGGGAATATCTCACAGCGGAGGAATGGATGGCACACGATCAGAAACTTGTCAATGTGTGCAGCCAGGGAGTGGTGGTTGGGAAGAAGAGAAAGGAACGGTCCAATAAGGGCAGGCCCAGGATGAAGAGAGAAAAAACACAGGCCAAAAAGAGGAAAACTTCTCAGCTGCCACCAGGCACTACGTACAAAAGTGTGGAATTTATTGATGATGAAGACGTGATGGACAGTGAGGGCAATGACTAGATATGTTTCATTCTAGAATACAAGAACCTTTCATTTTCTCAGGTTCCAGTAACAATAAGTGTTCTGTAATGTGGAAAATGCACTCACAAGGGAAATGAGTAATGTATCTCATTTTTCTGAGATTTTCCAAGGGATTTTGCGCATAAATGTGAGCTCATCGTGTCCAACAATGAGCGGGGGGCGGGGATCAACAGCTGACGTGATCTCCAAACATGTATGATCAATACCCGACGAGATGATGTTGCCGGTGGTCGTGGGGAACGTGCCTGATGGCATCGGCAATGGCCCTGGCTATAACTGATGAGCATACTCAAAAACAAGTCATGGAATAACAAGTGTATTATTGCAGGAAGGGAGAATAAGATGAATCACCTCCAATTAGGCATGACATATGGATCAAATGACTCGTCTAATTAGGCAAGATAGGTGGTAGCTATAGGTGATTAAACCATCCTCATAATCATGAAAAGACCAAATTCAGAAGCAGAGACTATCCTAGAAAATATACAAATAGCTGGAGAGGATGAGGCAGTAAGACTACTAGGAGCATTCATTGGAAATAGTATAGACAATTAGAGAATATAGACTCCTACCATAGAAGCTGTGGCAAAGAACCTAGAACACTAGTCAAAGAACAAGCCCACAATAGAAGAAAAGAGACTTATAGTGAATATGATTGTGGAGGCTTACACCCAATACAGAACAAGTATACAAGGCATGTCAAAGCAAGTAGAGGATGAGTTGTCAAAGATGATTAAAAATATCATATAAGATATAGATACCAAGCCTATGATAGAACTAAACACTCTACAACTTTCATACAACAAGGAGAGAAGGAAGCTCTTCAACCTAAGTATTAGAAACAATGCAATCAAGCTTATGAAAACAAAAAGATACATTAACTTAGGCCCTGATTGCTTAAAATGAGCCATAGTAGCAGATGATCTGATTAGTGACAGAATGACTAGCAAATAGTGGACCCTCAGTGAGATGGCCTTCTACAATATCTTTTTCCAATTCCATAAACAACATAGAAGAAGAAGAAACTGCACCTGCACCTTGTGCAGAGAAATGAGAAGGAAAGGCTGCAAGAACCTGCAGAGGTGTGGAACTTTTGCCCACTTCCTAGTAGAGAAACTGAGAAAAAATTGAAACTTTAAAGAGCTTGTGGAAAACAGAACCCTGGCATTAGAGAAAGAGAGAATCCATCAGGAAGTGGGAGGAACACTTTTCTAACCCAACCTAATGATAAATGGCTCTTTGAAGAACAGCTTCAGAGTTTTTGCTAGGGCCTAAACCACAAATGATGCAAATAATGTAGACTAATCCAGGATAAATAGAGATCATATGATACTAATAGAAATATATACTAATGGCTCATACAAAGGAAACAGCACCCATCAACATGATAGCAGGAGCTGAAATATGATATAGTAACAATGATCAGAGAAATGAAGCTATTAGTTACCAACAAATATTAAACAGGCAAATAATGCAGACAAGGCCATAGCTGTACTACAAGCTAGATAACTACTCTACAGATGCAAGCAGTTAAAATACTCAGCAACTCCAAACTCATAATTGATAGCATGACAGTGCACATGGAAAAAAATAAAGACAATGAATGGATTGGAGCAGCAGATCAAAAACTGATGAGATTTCTAATAGTGCATCTGAAAGCAAGAAAAGGTATGATAATTTTTAAAAAGATCAAAGGCCATACAAGGATAGAAGAAAATAGGATGCAGATCTCATGGCAAATAACAGCACAAAGAAATAGGCCCAAGATAATATAAATGTGGACATACCTTCAAGATTTAATCTCTCTAGCACAAAGCTGGCAACAATTATGCAGGCCACACGTTATCAAAGCATACTAGAAACACAGCTAACTCTATCATACAGAGGTATAGACATATATTTAGACATGATAAGTTGAGCAGTTTAGAATGCAAATAACAATTGTAGACAAGTATAAAAATGTATCCTTCAGATAGTCATGACGTAGTCTATGAATGACTTTGTTACCTGTAGACAAGTATAAGAATATATCTATAAGACTTGTAAGTACTGTGTGAAGACAGGTATAAGTAATTGACATACCTCTCAGACAGTCATGACATAGTCTGTGAATGACTGAGGGGCATGTTTATATATATAAGTATTTATACTCAGGAAAATTTTTGATGGAAATAATAAATAAAAAGTATTGTGCCATAGTAGCGCAATATAACAAATAAAAATATAAGTAAAGTTAAAAATAAAATAAAAATAAAGTATACTGTGTAGCACTGATCAGATGTCATATGCTAACACTTTCTCTGACATCTTGACTGCACTTAATTTTCAAGACCCATGAGCTGGACCAGGTATTTGTAGCTAATTTGAGGGAGGGGCTTCATGAAAAGGTCCACAAGGTTTTTGACTGAAGGTATAGGTATAATTTCAAGTTGCCCTTTACATAAGCATTCTCAAATATAGTAGTATTGTATGTCAATGTATTTGGCTTAGACATGATCTTTGATTGACTCTGCAAAAGCGATTGATGACCTATTGTCTGCATGGATGGACACTGGGAACAGTTGGGGTAATTCAACCTCAGACAGGAAATTGAACATCAGCTGACATAAATATTAAACTAATTGGCTATATTGATGCTGATTTTGGAGGAGACCTGGACACCAAACGATCAATGAGAGGGTATGTGTTTATAATGGCCAGAGGTGCAGTCTCCTGGAGTTCAAAACAACAACCCACTGTAGCACTGAGCACTACCAAAGCAGAATACATGGCACTGACACACAGTGTCCAACAGGCACTCTGTATTTGGAGTAGACCAGCTTGTATTTCAACATTTTCTTTACATACCCAAGCACATAGAGCAACGCCTTCCAGTGCAAGGGGCCGGAGTTTAATTGGAAACGTACAAGCAATCTGACTGCGAACAACAGGTCTGGGTGTGTGGCTACCTGAGCCCACATCAGGGATTTAAGTGCCTCTTTATATGGCTTATTTGCCATATATTGCTTCTCTTCTTCAGTACTCAGGCATATTTCTTCCATGAGATGAATGCTGGTGAGAAGTGAAGTGTGGTGTAGGTTGCAGTCGCTCATCTCAAAATGCTCTAGCATACAGATCAAATAGGCCTTTTGAGATAATGTCCATTCTGAGAATAAACAATAGATCCTTCAAGTCTTTTATCTTGTATATGCTTGCTAGTTCCTCCTTTGCTTGTCTTGCTCCTTCCTTTGTTGTGGAGGTCCCAAAGACATTGTTGTTGAAAGTGTTTGTGATGGTATGCTCTCTATCTATACTTTTTGCTCAAACGCATGGGTTGGCTCTAGACATGTGGTATCCTAAATCTTTGTAAGCTTTATCCAGGGTCCAGAACCAGTCTCTTTCCCCTTGCATCAAGCTGTAAAGTGTCTTCAGGAGGACTACCTTCTTCTTCTCCCCTCCTGATAGACCAGGTGGCATGTTGATGATGCTCAAAAGTAGATCAGTAGCAGATACAGTTTACAGCTACTGACCTGTGTAAAATGTGTTGGGCATGCTAAGATTGAGAGAGTCCCAGGCAGTTTCCAGAGAACAAGTCAGAAAAATGAGTTACACAGCAAGATTTGGTGAAAGTTGGTAGCGATAGTCAGCAAGGATGTGTGGTAAAGAGGATGTGCCAATGATGAAGTGCACCTACAAAAGAGTAAGGAGATGAATACAGGTAAGTGCGGCAAGGGGATGCAGAAAGAAAACTAGAGGCTTAGCAACAACTAAGCTGCATGATGCCTGCCATAGGTGCAAGGCATGTAGGTTCTATAAGCGTAACTGTGGCAAGCAGGCTAAGAAAGTTCAGACAATTGGCGACTATGAACTTAGTCAGCTCAAAAGAAATCTGAACTGTAGGATGAACTGAGGGATGTAAACTGGGGTACTCTGTTCTGTTGTAGCTAGTGACAATGGTAAGTATTTATAGTAAGAAGCAAGTTCCCTGCTGTTGAGAGGCTAAGGGTCGCCAAAGGACGGTGAACTGTAAGTAATGTAATTAAACGTCCTGTATTAAACTAAATGTTGTGAAATAAAGTAAGCAAGCTGTCCATCTGTCTAAGAGAGGGGTGCAAAGAGGCATCAGGTGCCAGGGTAAATGTCAGGCTGTCTATCACAAGTAAATGATATTATTCCTAATTTATAAGTGCTGTTGTTGGCTAGCCATGCCATGTGCTGATTAATTGATGCCAACTGTCAATACTTGCTGGCGGCATGATCCCAGCTGTCATTCCAGCTGCCGCCAGTGCTATCAATGATCAAATCTGTTGCTTGCCATGTGTGGCCATTGGGTAAGGCCTAAAAAGGATAAATTGTGTGTGCCAAGTTTGGAACATGCACAGCAAGGTGTCCAGAGCCAATGCTGAGCCTGCTATTGATGCGCCTAGCCTGTGTAGGATCCTATCATCTCTCCCCAATTGAAAAATTGACTGTTCCCAGTCACCAAAAATAGCTACCACTACCGGTTTGTGACTAGGTGGCCTATGCATTTGCTGAAATCTCCTTATAGTCCTAGTATATGAATTGGGACTTCACCTCTTTTCCTGAAAAATTCCTTGGTGCTCTATTCACACAGATGTCCTTCTAATTTCCAGCTCCGCCTGTTGTGCCATCTCAAGAGGTGCAAGATGCCACATATGTGTATATTGAAAAGGCCAACAGGTTCCTGAAGCGTATTGAAAATGTGGGTGCTGAGGCACCTACTAACCTCATTGTTGGCATAATGTGCCTGGACAAACAGTGGTTAGAGGTTCGCATGCTTGGGGTCAGCTGGGACTGTGGGATCAATGTGCAGGAGTGGTGTCATGCCCACTATGTGGAGCACCGCAGTGCTGAGTGGCTAGAGCCATTTTCTTGTTTTGTGAGTTGCTGCTAGTGTTCGCCACATTGCTAACTAACCTCAACCTTAGGTGCCTCCTGCCATCCCCACTATCAAGGACAAGTTGGAGGACATCCTTTCTGGTGCACTCCCTATGACGGCAAGCAGTGCTGTGCCCAGGTGAGTATTTTTAACCAGTTGGCAGCTTAGCTCTGGTCTGACTTGTCTTCTTGTAGCAAGCAGGAGGTGTTGGCGCCCCTCACCAACATGCAGGTAGATGCAGAGATGATGGCAATTTGTGAGACAGTGCTGACAGAGGCCTCTTGTGATGCCAAGAAAAGGACATGGGTGCGAGAAGAGCATGAGGCAGTGGGTGAGGAGGAAGTTGTTGCCAAGGAGAGGATGCCTTTCCAGAGAGAGAGTTCTATTGCAGAGGGGTCAGCTAAGGGTTTGCGTGCCAGCAGTGCTCTGAGCCCAGCACTGCCAGCTAGTAAGCTGGGCTCCCCCGTAAAGCCCGGCAAGGTTTTGAAGAGGAAGGTGAGCTGTGATGTTCTTTACCACTGTTATGTATTGCTAATAGCTTCTTTGAAGTCCTGTAAAGTCACTGCCCCTTGCTATGCGGTAAGCAAGCCCTACCCTATCTTTAACGTTACTAACCAATATTAACAGGCACCAATGCAAACATCCTTCAGCAATGCCAAGCTGAAGAATCTGCTAGTGCCATGTCAGGAAGAGATGGTCTTGGATGAGGAAATAGAAGCAGGAGTGGTCTTGCCAGAGATGAAGGACAAATGGACAGCAAGTTCTACAGCAAGACAGGAGTTCAAGGACTCTCAAGGAGTGGTAAGTACCTTAGTCTTTCCTACCCATGCTTGCTAATGCTCTTGTAGTATGACAAATGCTGGGCCAACAACGACCCAGAGGGGTGTTGGTACCCCACCAGTAGCTAGCCCTGCTACCAGTGCAGGACATTAAAACAAGCTTGCACTCTAGACAGTGCCAAGAGTCATGAGCATGGAGGTGCTCCCGATGCAGTGGTAGAGCGCATCTTCCAGCATGCTGTCTTGGTCAAATGTGCATGGAAGTTTGTTGAGAGCAAGAGGAAGAAGAAGGCCACTAGCAATGTGGCCATGATCAACAAGAGTTCCCTAGTGCTGCCAATGTGCCAGGGAGATGAACATGCAACAATTGGTAACTGTGGTGCCAGTGAGCATCAAAGAACAGCGGTCCTTTTAAAACAACAAGTCTCTTCACCCTCCAAGGAGAAGGGCAAGGCCAAACATATGTGGGTAGAGTCTCCTTTCCCTTCCTCTGAGGATGTGAAGATAGAGGAGCTGGAGAAAGTGCTTGCTGCCAGTCGCTTGCCTCCAAGAGATAGCGAGGCCAGGCCTAGTAAGTTGCTGTCCCCCATCCATCTGAGGGGCACCTCTTTGCTAGTGGTCACCAACAAGGGGGGCCTAACTGAGGTGTCAGCAGCCATGGAAGATGGGGAAGGCAAGGGTTCAGGGGCAGCAGTAGTGACAGATGTTGCAGTGGGCAATGTGGATCCAGAGGTTGTCAGCAATGAGGCAGCAGGGGAACAGCTAGAGCCTCCTGAGCTGGTGATGACACCAACCTGAGTTGGATGCGCTGTGCATATATGCAGTACAACACCGTCTCCAGTGCCTGATGTGCGTAGTTGTGAGGAGTCCTGACAGAGTCCCAGTGTGCTTGAACAAATGTGATAGGACAATGTGCTAGAAGATAGCACCTCAAATGCTATCTGGCAAACTGTAAGTGCCATAGCCTAAGCAAAGATACAGAGATGAAGACAAATAGCACAATGTAACGTGCCCATAGGTGGCACTGCAAACAATGAAGACAAGACAAATGAGGTTAGCGCCCAACTTGGTGGCAACATTGGGCTAAGCTAGTGCAATTTGAACACTAAGTGTAACTTGGGTGCTCAAGGGTTACGATTCATTGATATGTACATGCAGAGTAGCTATCTTTTATACTATGCACTACTATATTTTTGAAATAGGTCCATTTGTGGCACTACCAATTAGTGCCTCTCCTCATGGTTGCAGGTAATGGCAACCAGCACACATGGGGGAATGGTGACCAACAGCGTTATAGCCCATTGGCCATGGCGACTCTAAACTGATTTAAACTTTGTATGAGTCTGCTCACTTTTTAGTGTAATTCCAATTGACCAGGCCTTTGCAGAGTATGGTTGAAAAATCCTTGACAGATGCCATGAGTTCTACTGTTAGCGCTAAACCTGATATCAGTTCTTGATGGATAAAATGTTGGGCTAGAGTATATCCTGTTCTGTCGCTGCTGATTCTTTAGACTTCTGATTGAAGTGCCTTGTCCAATGGCAGCACCTAATACTAATCTCTTTATAGAACTAATCAGGGTTTGGTCAAAGTCACGTCCCCGCTGTTGTGCTAGGGCCATGAGTCCTGGGTCTCCTAATTTTCTAAAGTCAATAAGTGGTGTATGCTGAAGGCTTAATAATGGTGGTTTAGACTGATAAACAATGCCTATAATTGAGTGCTAAGACCCATGGTATCCTGTATCCGAGAGGATCACTAGGGTCTCTAGTATAGCCTGTGTCCATAGGCCTGTAGTGTGCCCCTTGATGCGCTCAGTCTGAGTAGAAGCCTATCACCAGTCACTGATATGGCAGCTGTGCCCTCCACAGCTGAGAAAGATGAAGAGCCAATGTGGGAGGAACCTAATTGGCAGTGGTTGCCACCTTATGGCCTCACTGCCCCTTGGGTGAGGGAAGTGTCAGATGAAGACAACATTACTGGTCTGAAGCTGCGGCAACCCGTCCTTGCAAGGGTGAACTCTTCCTGGACTCCCCAGCCCATGCCGCATGTGGATGGTGATGCCTTCCACTAGCTGGGGCAAGACTTGGTTTATCCAGTGGTGGCGCTCTACCCTCAAGACATGCTGGAGCATTTAGCTGGCAGAGCTATCAGAATGGGGGAGGTGTTTAGTCAGGAACAGGAGTGTGTGCAGGCCCAACTCATGGCGTACTGACTTTGCTATGACAACCTGGCATGTAGCCTTGCTGTTCTCAAGGACTACTAAGCTGATTGTCAGGATGCCCTGGATTGGCAGATCACCAATGATATCTAGCCTAGAGACCTGCTGCCTTTTTGCAACACCTCTTTGCTGCTTTTGGACAACAGTGTCTTCGTGGATGAGTAGACGGACTATAGGGTAGATTAGCCGTCTTATATATTAACTCTTGTCATTGTTACATATAACATCTTGGGACCTGAACTTCTAACTTGAAATTAAGATGGTAAGTAAGCAAGTAACTAGGGTGTGGCAAAGAAGCAGCAGAGGGAACAGTAAAAGGCAATGAAGAACTCAGCAGATCTTTTAAAGAAAAAGGGAAACACTCAGTAGATCATCATAGCAAAAAAACTCTTGGTGGAGGTTGCACAAGGTGCTAAGCGTTGGCAACACGCTAGCGCTGCATCTTGAGTATGTACAGCAATTGTCTGTGAAGTATGGTACTGTAAGCAATTTGGCAAAAAAAGTAGAGCAAAAGTAAGTAAAATGAAAGTGTAGGCTTATCACTGTTTTATAGTATTTTAGTTGTTTTCTTCTTCTTCTAATATAGTCAGCAAGTTGTCGTCGTCCAATAACTCCATTTCCTCAAGTTCCTGAAGCTTGGCAGTGTCAATGTCTAGCACCTCAAGTGGCAAGTCGATGCGTTCCCTGGCAAGATATGGCAATAGGCAGAACACGGCAACTGGTCTGTGGAGTATGGATCCATCTAATTTGCAGAGGATGTAAGCACCTCCACAGTTATGGGAGATAACTACCAAAGGCCCAAGGTATTGTGGGTGCATCTTC
Organism: Termitomyces sp. MG16; assembly: GCA_003313075.1. Lineage (NCBI taxonomy): Eukaryota > Fungi > Basidiomycota > Agaricomycetes > Agaricales > Lyophyllaceae > Termitomyces > Termitomyces sp. MG16. Next base: position 16,232 of record QGOA01002754.1, read on the forward strand.
TTGTTATAAGAGGTCTCAATCTTGGAGTTGTGCATAAGCACTAGCGTGCCTCTTGGAAAGTCATAGTCCTTGATGGTAGCACTGTGGTCAGCCTCAAACCTAAGTGCTGCTTGGCAATGAGCAGCAAAGACAGTTTTATGAAGCCACTCCAAGTCCTTATGCCATTGCTGGAGGTCGATAGCACGTCTGGCAATGAGGTCAGTAGTTGTTAAGATGCTGTTGGAAGCCAGCTGAAGATATGTCGCTTTGACGATGTTGGCAGGAAGCAGAGAATGTGTGCCAGTAGCTGCATAACAAGGAGAACAACCCATGCGCTTATGAATAGTGACCCTTTTCAACCAAAAGACTGAATATGCTTCACTCCAACAGGACTCATCACCATCAACTGGCTTGAAGAGCGCTTGCTGCACATCAAAGTGGGGTCATTCCATCAATCCATTGGCATGCTTGTTGTAACTGGAGATGCAAATGTGGTAGATATTGTACTTCTTGGCAAGATAAGTCAATGCATTAATGATAGGTGCACCATTATCTGTGACAATCTCCCTTAGCACTCCCCATCAGCAAACAATGTCCTCAAAGAGCCACTTGGCAATGGCGTCAGTATTTCTGCATTGGAGCATGCAGAACTCAGGCCAATGGATTAGTGAGCAGCATCCCTGGATGATATACTTATAGCGACCTGACTTTGGCATGTGCATAGTGTCAATATAGATCTTGCTAAACAAGGGCACTGGCGTGGCAATGGTAGGCGGTATGAGCACTTGGCAAGCCTGGCAAAGGTGGCAGTTTCTGATGTACCAGGTAATGTCAGCACTAATGTGAGGCCACCAAAAGCACTCTAGAAGAGTGGCTCAGGTGGCATACAAATCTTAGTGACCAAGTTCATTGTGCATAGTGCATAGGATACGTAGGCAACTGTCCTGCTTGATGACCAACTTGTGAGCACCATTGCAATGTCATTGCCAAAGACGTTTGTCAGCAAAGAAGAAGTGAGTGGCATAGCAAATAAAGGTGGTGTACTCATCATCGCTAAGATTTTCCAGATGCTTAAGGTCTTGTATCCATTGTTACACAGCTAATAAATGCTTATCCTCAGCTTGTGCCTTGGGGGATTGGGGTACGGCGTTGTAAGTTAGTTGGTGACTGTCTTCTTTAAGCGGTTGAGGTTTCTGTACAATCCTTACTGAAGAGAAATCCTGGCTAAAGATACTTGCCATGTGGAATGTGAGCAGTGCGCTAAAGGTGTTGGGCCAGTAAGGAGCAATGGGGTGCAAGAGGACAGTGGTGGGTTGTTGCAGACGCAGCAGGGAGACAGGTTGCTGAATAAGGTGCATAAAGCCATGCAGGTGGTCAACCCAGTCTTCAAAGTCGCTATTGTTGTTAGAGTTAGTTGCCAGGTCACCAGGTTGTCGTGGTTGCCTAGAAAGACCATCTGGTCCATGGAATGTGCCTTTAACATGAACAAGCTCAAAGTGGAACATGAAGATGGCTACCACCCAATGGTTCATGCTAGCCATCAGCTGGATATCAGGGTTCTGAAGCATACCCTTAATATACCTAGCATCCATCTTGCCAATAAGGTTGCGCACACCAATGAGGTACATCCTTAGCACCTGAAACATCTTGAAGAGCCCATGAAGTTCCAACTTTGGCTGGCTGTAGCGTGATAGATCCAAACTGGTTGTAGCAACACTGTTTCTGGTTATTGCTAAGGCACTGGCAAAGGAAATAGCTGACAGCAATGTATGAGGTGTCGACTGCTAAAATAATGGGATTGGCAGAGGTGTAGTCAATAGGACCAAGAGGCTTGGTGGGAGTTGACTTGGTCAGGACCAAATTCAAAGGATTTGTTAGCATGAATGAGTCAGGTAAGGTAATGGGCACAATGGGCAAAGTTCTTAACAAATATACGGAGAACACTAACAGTGCCAAGGAAGGCGCAAACCTCAGATAGGTTGTGGCAAGGATCCCAGTGCTCAAGAAGTGCTAAGCAAGACTCATCAGAAACATGACTAGCAGGAGTGCAGATGTGATTTAGGATCTTGAATCTTGGTGCATGGAGGAGGAGCTTGTGACCACTAAAGGTGCTGCTGCTATACTTCATGCACTGGAGAACATGGTTGAGGAGCTGGAAGAAGTCCCAAAGTGCCAAGCATATGTTGTGGTTGTTGGGATGCTTCTCCAGCAAGCTGTTGAGAAGTCGCTGGTCCTTGGGTCCTTTAACACCAACATCATCAATGAAACTAAGAACATTATAGGGAATTTCTGGTTGGAGAATAAAAGTGATGTCATTATGAAAGATAGGAACTAAGTTGGTCCAGCCCATGGGGAGAGTCACTAGCTGCAAGGTGCCAAAGGGAGTCTGGAATGTGGTAAGATCACAGGAAGAGGGATGGATTAAGCGCTCATTGTAGCTGACATAGAAATTAAGAGTAGCGCCACAGATGCGTCTAGCAAAGGACTCAGCAACGTGGTCCAGAAAGGGAGGCATGCCAGAGCGCTGGATAGTAACCCTATTCAGTGGCTCTAGACTGTAAACAATATGCAAATTACCATTCTTCTTTAATACACAGAACCAGCAGGAGCAGTAAGAGCTGTTGGAGAGCTCATAAATGTCAGCCTGTATCTTGGTGTGTATAATCTGGCAGACCTTGGCCTCGATACCAGGTGGTAAGGGTCTGTTGTGTTCAGTCCACAGCATGTGAGGGATAGTAGGAATTACCACAAGTGGGAAGAAGTCTGTGCACAAGCTGCTATGCTCAGAGTCCTCCCATGCAAAGGCCCAATTCTGCTTGGTGACGAGATTGGTAAGAACGTCCATTTTGTTCTTGGTGAGGAAACCTGTATTGTGGTCCTTGATGAACTGCTGTTGGTGCTCAGCAGTAAATTGTCCTGTCAGTTGGAAGGGTAGCAGATGTGATGTGAGAGTTGGTATGTCAGCAAGAGGGTCACCAAGAATATGGCATTTGACTTGGAAAGCTTCAGGAGAGTGAGCAGCTTGGGTTTGGTTTTAAGCGCAATGGGCTTGTATTTCTTCTTTACCTGAACATCTTTTCTTTTGGGAATGTTAGTATTACTATAAACAGAGGTGAAAAGGGGATTAAGGTTGTTAAAGGTAGAGTGGAGTGTGGAAAGTCTGAGAACGGCAGAAGCAGAGGCTTCAGGAAAAGTGGTAAGGTATGTGTCTTTTGTAGCGATTTTCTGGAAAGAGTCCGAAGCAGTAAGGTACAAGTAGGCAAGAGACAAGTTGGTAAGGTTTTGTGTGGTTTTCTAGGGATTTCAGTAGCAAGATTAGGTGTAGTAGAAAGTACTTCTGTATCAAGAAAGGCCATTTTCAAAATATGTACAAGACTGCTGGTGTGGTCATATTCTAGTTTAAGCACTACATCTCCATGATCATTGCCAATCACCTCCTTGATAGTCTGTGAAAACACCTGTGAGGCTGCTCACTGGCATAATGTTCAGTGAACTCTGGCAGCTTGCCATGTGTACCTTTCCATTGTCCTTTAGGGAATGTTAGTACTGTGCATCTGATACCTGAGTTGGGGTTGCTAATGGTCAATGTTGTTTCTTTGTTGGTAAGAGTCTTGACTACTGAGCACGCTAAGACATTGAATAGTCTGCTGAGAAGGAGGTCATAAGCAGGGGAATGCAGGATGTGGATCTGAAGGTAAAATGTGATGTTGCCAATAGTGCATGGTACGTTCTTGGCAAGACCAAGAGATCTGTTGATGGTGCTGTTAGCACTCTGCATGTTCAGGACAACGGTAGGGTCATAAATCAATCCTAGCTTATGAGCAACTTCTGCAGCTATAGAAATGATTTGAAAACTGCTGTCTACAATGGCCTTGATGTCACTTTTGTTGTCAATAGTAAGCATGATAGACCTAATGGCATGGGAGTCCTGGATGATGGTAAGGATAGCGGAATCTTCTCCATGCTCTAGCAACTGCATATATGTTTCTACCGGATCGATTGAGTTAGCGTTAGCAACTGGGTTGGCAGCAAAAGGGTTGGTGCTAAGAGTAATGGGAGGGTCGGTGGTCACAGAGAAGCCTGGGAGTGCATTGTCTAGCTTGTTGATCTTGGTAATCATAGCCGCTAAGGGTCATCAAGATATAACTGCCATTTTGACCTGGTTCCTGACGTTGGAAGCGATACTGCAAAGTTCTTCAACAGAGAGCATGACTGAGGTCTTTATAATGCAGCTAAAGATGTGATTGGACTTTTCTATGTCAAAAATTGGCACAGTAGAGTGGTAACCGCCTTCAGGACATTTCTTGGGGGCAGCAAAGTTGCGTTGGGCAGAAGCGTGATACCTATCAGAAAGACCAGCATAAGGATGGAGAGGCAGCAAGGAAGTGTCAGAAATGGGAGTAGACATGGGAGGTTGGATGGCAGGAGCTGGCGCAACTGATGCAGATGAGGTGGCAGGTGTGGTGGTGGGAGCAGTAGGCAGAGGAGAGTGGCAAGTGGCTGACATGGGCTTATAGCTATGAAGAGGCTGTTTAGACTGTTTACTCTTGACACCATCAAACATCTGGTTCTTTAGTGAGCTGAGTTCCTGTTCCAGCTTGGAGATATGCTCTTTCTGAGAGAAGCTGAGGCAGTCGCTAATGCTGTCAAAGTGCAATACCTCATGGATCATCTGCTGCTGTGCTGCCTGGTTGGGATCAGGATTAGCATTGCCTGAGAGAGTGCTGGTAATGATCTGTCCTGAGTTGCGTCTGTGCCACTCATCTACCTGCTCCTGGTAGGTCTTGAGCTCTGGGTAGTTCAGGATAATAGTGCCTGTGGTTAGGACAACCTTGCCATTGATGGCCCTGCATACTTTACCTTGCCATATATAGTTTTCCAAAGTATTGCAATATCCTCAGGTCATCATATGTCTTATTTCTCCACAGAAGTGGCAACTGTTGAATCCTGGAGCATTAGCAACACAGGAAGCGGTTATGCTGGTGGCAATCATGGTCTCAATTTGGGTCATGGCAGAGGTGACAGCAGCATTGATGGCAGCATTGAGGTCTTTTTTCTTCATGAAGTCAGTAGTGGAGGGTGCGGCAGTGGTCTGGACTGGAAGAATACCATTGGCATGTTCAAGCGGGGTTGTTCTGGTGCATTGAATGCCAATACCAATACCTGTGTCAGTGCCCTTTAAGATCTATTTACCTGCCTCAAAGACATTGGCAATGGCATAGGGTTTCTCAGGATGATGAGTTGAGTATACAATTTCTAAGCACTTAGCAATATGAGTCCATAGCGACATTGGGATGCCTTGCTGGAATAAGTGATGTTCCTCGTTGATATAGAGTTTACTGTTCTGGAAGAGCCACCTGGCAACCTTCTGGAATTCCCAATAGTAAGTCGAGAAGGTGCCAAGAGAGTAGATACCGCTATCAAAGGGTGTCCTGGACGAGTTTCAGGAGTTTGTTTACTGTGTATTGCATAGCTTCTTTAATGCCAGGGTAAAGCTGAATAATTGCCATTTTCCATCCTTCATAAGTACTGTCAATAGCTGGTCAGATGCCTGGCACAGGAGTAGCAAATTTGGACAAACTAGTCCAGATTTCTGTTGTGTTATAAGAAACATAGTGTGCTGTGTATTCCTTCATTTGAGTGGAGTTGGTAACCCCACAGTCTCTAAAGAGATATTCAAGTTCTTTGAAATATTAGGAGAGCTCATGTGGTTTGGACTCATGCCATTTCGGTGCTGAGAAATGGTTGCACAGAGGCATGTGCTGGGAAGGCTGTTCCATAGCAACTGGCCTACCATGCAAAGGAGGTGGTAGTGATGATGTGTAATGGAGTCACACGTAGTACTAGCATCAACAATGCTATAATTATCAAGTAGAGTATTATGTAAGACAACATCTTGTTTTCACTCTAAGTACTAGTCAAATCCAATACTGTGGTCTGATTTAGCACTTGTGTGATACACACAAGATAGTTCTAACTCGTAACTCAGGTTACATTTTTTTAAATCTTCTGCTATCGGCTTTAAACTCTAGGCTTGTTACCGACTAGGCAACTATCATCAAAACTTCTCAATTTTCTGTTGGCATCACGTTGAAAACGTGCTTCCATGACTGGCTCTCTTGATCTGGATCCTCCGTTCCCAGCTGCAGACACAGGTGACCTACCTGTGTTTCAAGCTGTGAAGACGCAATCTGCATCAGCATACCAACCTCCACCAAAGCGGGACGAAAAGATTCCTCGCGATGTCAGCACGAGCTTTGGAATGCCTGGTGGGCTATCCGTTTCACGGATGATGTCTATTGTACGACCTGGTGGTAAACCAGGAGAGAGATCCGCAGTCTCAGGAGTGTCGCTGCCAGTGAGCCAAATGCCTTCATTGATGTATCCGGTATTGCCCAAGAGCTCGTCAGCTCATTCTGAGGGTCAACCAGATATTACCCAGTACTTGGAAATGGTACAAGGCAGCGTGTTTGCGCATAGTACTCCATTCCAGACTGCACTTACCGAACGACATTTGGACTATGTGGCCAATGCGGCTACTGAACCGGGACCATCGTCACTGATGACACAAGGACAGGCGCAAGGACCAGCAATAGTGGTCAGTAGGGAGGACAACGATGTTGTAAGGTTGGAAAAGGCGTCGACAGCACCTAAACTTCCAGCGTTGCACAGACAGGCCAGCAAACAGCCGCAAGTGAGGCATGACGGCCTCAGGAGAGTTATGGACTTAGAGTCTGAGCTGGAATCCTCAGATGATGAGGAAAGCAAAAGGTCGCATTCGACCTTGTCTATCCAGTTACAGCTGGTGTTAGACCGATATCCGTCGGTCGTGAAGGAATCAACGCAAAAGCGTCTGCAGCTTTATGTAGTAAAGCACTTACAGTTGCTGGCTGCTAGGAGCCACGATGTACCCTGTGCAGATTCAAATGAATATATCAAATTGTTTGTGCATATCTTCGAACTCGAAGTGGTTGAATACCTTAAGTGCAAAGCAGCGCGAGGGTCAGCAGTCTCTACGGCCACTCTGGCTGACTCAGTAGAATGTGAGATGAGTGTGCGCCGATGAGTGCCATTAATCACGGACGCAATGGAGTTGCTCAATGTGCCTCGTCAGGCCAATGAGTCTCAGCAAGACTACGTTCGGCGTCAGAATGCTGCAAACTGTCAATGCATTGTTAGTGGAGTGCCTCAGCAGGCATTGTCTGAGGTAGAGACTGTGACGATGACTCCAGCAGAGCCAGAGGCAATACTTGCAGTGCAGGAGGTTAAGACACCTTGAAAGCAAGTTACTATCAAGGAAGAGGTGGATGAAGTCCACATTCTGGATGAACGAACGTGACCACAACATGTAATGCGACGCGTCCACCTAGTGGACAACTGGAATGAACGTGTTAACTACCAGAGGATACGCAACCAGGACTTGCATGATCATGGCGAGTTGTTGATTGACGACCAAGGGGTAGCCTTTGAAGGGCGTGAGGGAGTAACGCCTGTCGATGACATGCGGCGACAATTTGCGGCTCAGACTGCTGAACCGGACAGAGATCCGGGTGGTAGCGATAATAGTAGCGACTACTACGAGCGGAGGGAGTCAACTCGTCGCAATAATGACGGTGGAGGGCGTGATTGTAGGAATGACAATCAAGACAATAATAACTGTTGTGATAGTGGCAGGTGGGCTGGTGGAGTACCAGCAGAGCCACAAGTGAGGCAACAGCCTACCCCACGGCCAGAACGAACAGCCAATGAGCACCTGTTTCGCAGTCCCCAGGCATTTTCGATGCCTGCACCTCATGAATTGCGTGAAACTACGCCGGGAATGAATGAAGCGGTCAGGATCCATATGGATCATATGCATGACTGTCTCACTCGTCTGGTGGACGACTCCCTTGGAGTCAGGTTTAAATTCCCTGCTGGGGTAAGTCTCCGTAAGTCCGATGGTAAGCACATCCGTGCGTACGCCAGAGGACATAGGTTCTCCCAACTGGAGGATTGGGCCATGGATGTCTGCTACCACCTAGCAGCCTGCTGCTATGGTGGAGACAACATGGACCAGGAAAGGATATTCATGCTACATGAATTTATGGAGGGAGAGGCTCGGAATTGGTTCCGTTGCCATGTCCTCCACCTTAATCGTGACAAATTGCATTGGACATTTAAAGAAGTCCTGATAGGACTGTATAATCGGTTCCTCAATGCTGCTACGATGCAGGAAGCTCGTGATGCCTTTAGGAAGGCAGTGTACGATGCTAAGACTGGCGTCCAGACCTTTTATGATGACCTGGTGGGCCATGCACAGAATATGGCTGTCTATCCAGATGAATACACTATTCGTGAGACATTCCTGGACGGAATACCCGCAGACATGAGGAGGGCGTTAATACGCAACGACAATTTGTCTCTGGAGGTCAATACTGTGACCAAATTTTTGGTGTATGCCATCCGTTATGAGCAGTCAATGCGGACTGCAAACCATTATGAGCAGCGTAGTTCATGCCGAGGAACAGTGAACCGTCAGGCAGTGAAGGTGGGAACTTTCTTGGCCAAACGGACAGAGATGGAGAACAATCGCAATTCGCAATTTGTTGTCCGCAAGTCAATCCCTGGAGGCCAACGGCCTCGATTGAAGTCTGCTGGACAATTGCCAGCGAAGGATAGTCGACCCTTTTTGGGTCAAAACCAAGTAGCAGCGAAAGGGGTAGTAGCGCCTGCGGCGTGGATGGCAAGCAAACCTATTGGAGACCCCGGAGTGGCCCAGAGAAGGACTGCTGGAGACCCTTCAGCGTGCTACAACTGTGGCAGGAGCGGGCATTTTGCTAAGGAATGTCCTGCCCCTCCTAAGGCACACATCCGAGCAGCCCATATGGCTGTGGCTCCTAGCGATGTTGTCAGTGACAACGAGGACGATGAGATCGTCAAAGAAGCGGAGGAAGAACCGCAGGTAGAGGCTGACGGGTCGGAAATGGATGACACCAAGAGCGTCCAGATTGATGGCAACGAATACATCGCAGTGGATGTGTATGACAGCGACTACTATGCTCGTGATGACAAGGAGGAACACCTGTTTGCACTGACGGAGTGCCGTGGAGATCAGCACGTCCGAATGAGACGCATAACCCTGCAGAAGGCAACGAATAAGTTGCAGCAGCCACGCTATACTCCTGAAGAGAAGGAGTGCCTGGTCACGTATGTTGATATCAATGGACATCCGGCATGGACATTGTGGGACTCGGAGAGTACCACTACGGGCATTACGCCCCAGTTTGCTCACGTCAACGCAATTCATGTTCATAAACTGGAGGAGCCATTGATGCTCCAGCTGGGGACTGTAGGGAGTCGTGCTATGGTACAGTTTGGCACAGAAGTGAGAATAAAGACGTCAGGGATGTTGACAAAAGAATATGTGGATATAGCAAATTTTGATCGCTACGACATGATTATCAGTACGCCGTTCATGCGTAAGAACAAGGTGTCGCTGGATTTCGTGAATGACATGGTCGTTGTGAATGGTACGCCTTTGAAGGTGGAGAAAGTGGTGTTGAACGACACAGATGGTTGTTTGAGGCGCTATCGTGCAACTGAAAAGCAGTGTGATGAATGCAACTGACTAGATGGTCGCAGGAGAGTGACTGTACAGGAGGTGGAGGACAAACAGGCCCCACCGAAAAGCCTGCCGACAGACTCGCTGGCTATACTGATGTCTGAGGAAGAGTTTCAAGGAACTCTGAAGAAGGGGAAGCACCTGGATGTGGTTGGGTGTACCAATAGAAAGCCTAAACAGGCTGTACAGTGCAAGAATGAGCGTGGTAGACGCGTGGTGGAGTCACTGGAATGCCAGCCAACTAGCTCTTGGATGAAGGTTGAGGATTTCGTCAAGGATGAGGTATACAGTATGATGGAAACTGTGGGTAGCACTAGGTCACTAATGGACTGACCAGTGCCTCAGCCAGGAGTGCAATGGGCATATGACCTACAAATGCCATGGGAGTGGAATGAGTTGGTAGCGTCAATGGTGACGCAGGCTATGGGAAGGGTGCAGGCGACCCAGATGGGAGAAGTGTACCGTCACGCACGAGAGGACAAGATTTCCGAAACATCGGATATCGTATTTGACGGACTCTCGCTGAAAGCGAGAAGCGTGCAGTTGTTGGCGAGTACGACAAGGAAACAGCCAGTTGTAAGGTTGAATCTGGGAGATCTCACAGAGGAGCACATATGTGCCTTACGGGAGCGATTTGAACCAAAGGTTCAACCGCGTATAGCATACGTAGCAAAAGGGAAAGGTAAGGCTGTGAGCCTTACAGAGGAGGATATTCCTCGATTGTGCCAGCAATGGCAACATGAGTTTGCTGATATTGTCAATGGAATGAAGGAAGAGCTTCCTCCGTGGCAGGAGGTTAATTATGAGATTAACCTCATTGACAATAACAAGCAGTACAAGTATCATTTGCCTTGCTGCCTGCGAGCACTACAGGATCAACTTCATGAAAAGACGAATAGATACATAAACGCAAAGTGGTGGGAACCACAACCAGCGGTGCAAGCTGCACCATTACTTTGTATTCCAAAGAAGGATGGAACATTAAGGACTGCATTGGATGCATGACAGCGCAATGATAATACAGTCAAGGATGTGACACCTCTTCCAGATCAGGAAGTCATACGAGAAGATGTCGTGACAGCGAAGTATAGGTCGAAAATCGACCTCACAGACGTGTATGAACAGGTGCGCATACGCGAAGAGGATATACCAAAGACGCTGTTCTCATCCCTGATGGGGACGTTTGTGAGTAACATCATGCAGATTGGTGATTGTAATGCACCGGTGACATTCCAGAGGTTAATGACCTCAATCTTCCAAGATGTAATTGGAAAGTTTATGCACATTTATTTAGATGATATATTTGTCTTTTCAGACTCCATTGAGGAGCATGAGCAGCATCTACGAGTCGTGTTTGAACAGCTACGGAAGGCCAGTCTCTATCTCAAATGGAAGAAGTGTGAGTTGTATGCAACGAGTATAGATTGTCTCGGTCACGTCATTGATGAGAAGGGCATTCACCCGGATATGGATAAGCTCAACCGAATCCGAGAGTGGCGTACTCCACGCACATATAATGATATCCAACGATTTGTTGGACTTGTGAACTATATTAGCAACTTCTTGCCAGACATCACTGCATATACAGGGCCACTCATGGCCATGACCCAGAATGGGTCCCCTTTTCACTGGAGACCGCTGCATCAGCAGTGTTTTGAGATAATTAAGCACATATGCATGAAGATGCCAGTCATCCAGCCAATTGATCCACGCATTGACGAGCCCATCTGGCTCATATGTGATGCGTTGAAGACTGGGGTTGGGGCCATGTTTGGCCAAGGTAAAACATGGCAGACTTGCCGACCAGCAGGGTTTATGTCCCATAAATTCACTGCTGCTCAGCAGAATTATGCTGTACATGAGTTAGAAATACTCGCTATCCTGGAGGCCCTCCTAAAATGGGAGGATAAACTGATGGGATATAAGATCCACATCATTATGGATCACAAAGCACTAGAGTTCTTCAAGACTCAGGTGCATCTATCTCCACAACAATGTCGCTGGATTAACTACATGTCGTGGTATCAGTTCGACATCACCTATGTAAAAGGTGAATTGAACAAAGTCGTGGATTGCCTGTCTCAATATTTCGAGAGTAATACTCGAGATGACGTCCATGACGTGCATGACTATGTCCAGGTGGACAAACGTATTGACCCAGAGGGCAAAGATTTGCCTCTGCATCGGTTCCACAAAATCAGGGAACATAGGGTCGAGCTATGGGCCATGTGAGCGCAGGAAACACGTCACAGTAAGTGACTGCATGAACAGCAAGGGACTCGCGATATTGAAGCCCAGGTGCTAGTGGATCATGAGGCCCCTCAGCCAAGTGAAGAGACGAGGCAAGGGGTGTCTATGAGAGGTACTGATATGACGCTCCAGCAAGCGCTGGAGTCACAGGACCATACGCCTGCACCGGCCAACTTAGGCAATGCGCAATTCTGCACACGTATCCAGCAAGGATACAAGGATGATAATCTCTTCTTAGAGATTCTGAACAATATCCAAGCGCATCCGTGCTTCAAGGTGGAGCAGCAGCTTGTCTACCTTACCAGACCCACGGGGTCCAAAGTCATCTGCATTCCCCAGGAGAGGTCGCTAATTACGACTATCCTGGACCAGGCCCATAGAGTAGTGGGCCACTTCGGAACTCAGAAAACGCTGGACTATGTGCGACGCTGGTACTGGTGGCCGCAAATGGCCAAAGAGATGAGCCAATTTTGCTCGACATGCGAGCTATGTTAACAGTCGAAAGTATCGACATTGAAGCCACCAGGAAAGCTTCACTCGCTACCTATACCGGTCAAATCTTGGGATTCGATCAGGATGGACTTTATAGGTCTGTTTCCTGAGTTGAAAGGCTTTAACTACCTTTGGGTAGTGATCTGCAGAATGACCAGTATGGTCCATCTCATTCCAGTGAGAACCACCATGACAGCGTTGGACTTGTCGTGGATCTATCTCAAGGAGATAGTATGCCTCCATGGACTGCCAAGCTTGATCGTAAGCGATTGAGATGCTAAGTTCACTTCCAAATGGTGGAAGGAGTTGCACAAACTGCTAGGAGCAAAGTTGCTCATGTCGACGTTGTTTTATCCGCAAACGGATGGTCAAACTGAATGCGCAAATTGAAATATCATGCAAATACTGTGAGCGTTTGTACGTCCTGATCAGAAGGACTGGGTGGATAGATGTCCCCTTGTGGAATTCACGATAAACGCGAGCATATCAGAAACTACAGGGTATTTACCCTTTGAACTCAACAATGGCTACATGCCATCCATGATTCATGAACTTCGTACGGACGAAGTCATTCATGTGGGGGTAAGGCAGTTTGCGTGCAATGCGCTAGAGAACTTGGCAGATGCCCATGATGCGATTATAGAATCACGTGTATGGCAGACCAAACATGCAAATAATCGCAGACGTGATGAGCCGGACATCGAAAAAGGGAGCCTAGTGTACCTTTCGACGAAGAACTTGAACCTGCCAAAAGGCAGGGCGAGTAAGTTGTGTCTGAAGTGGATTGGACCATACAGAGTCCTTAAGGCAGAGCCGAGCACGTCTAACTACGTGTTGGAACTACTCCATGCGCTGCAAGCGTGCAGGATAGTTCCCAAGTTTCACGTGTTGCTGTTGCGACCATATATAGCTAGTAGTGATGCACTCTTTCCTAATCACGCAACTCCAGAGCCGTATGACTTTGGAACTGGCAATGACCAGGAGTGGTTTGTAGATGACCTCATAGGTCATCGGTAGACGAAGGGAAACCTCAAATTCAAGGTAAGGTGGAGCTTAGGTGATACTACCTGGGAACCGCTAGTGAACTGCAAAGACCTTGCAGCGATGGACAGGTATCTAGAGTTGCAGGGCATGAAACACCCTCAACAGCTAGCAAAACGTGTGTAACGCGCATGTGGTGGTGGAATGTGGACAAAGTCCACTTTGATCGCCGATGAGGGGCCAGGTGGCATGTATTTGTGGTTGTTTACACCACTAGCGGAGTTGGGAGATTGTTTTTTTTTCTTTCTTTTATCAGTCCCAATACACGTAGTCTACGTGTCTCGTGAAAATGGCCTATTGGGGGCCGCAAAAGAGTGATCAGAGCCGGCAAGGCTCTAGTGGAGGGGGGAGACCCCCGAATATACAAATGTCGACTCAGTACCAGAGGCAGCTGCCATATCCGGCGGCAAGCCAGTTTCAGTCAGCGGGTGTGGCCTATCCAGGCCGCGAGGAGCTGCTGCCATACCAAACACCCCTCCACTCGCAAGAGATGGAGGTTGATGATGAAGGGCGCTATGAGTGCCCGGAGGACAGCATGCGCCATAAGTGCTATTACCAGGAACCATCACCACGCTTGTCTGCATTGCATCTGACATATGCGGGTGTGGTGACGGGGCCGCCGTCAGTGCCATGGGTGCATCGGCCCATGGCTGAGTTGTATGAGGAGCCTGCGCCACAAGCGCAGAGGTTAGCAGTGCCAGACGTGCTGTTGGGCAGACTGGAAGCAGCGGGACAGCCAGTCCCTGCAACTGCGTCCTTTCTGTAGAACAGTTTGGCCGTGATGGTGATGGAAGGATTGCTCAACCAGATCAAGCTGATGAAGAGGCAGCATGTCGTAGCGCTGGAACAGATCAAACTTGCATCTAAGCGCAAAATTGCAATGGTTGAGGAACTGACCTCCGAGGTTAAGAGGGCTAAATATCAGCCAAGTCAACCAGTCGACCCGCCATGGGCAAGGATGTCGTCAGACGCGCAATTCACACGCCATAAGCAGCCTGCTCAGACCGTTGCTTCGTCATCACAGTTACCCGAGTCGGGCCCTCAGGCTTCCTCAGAGTCGCTGGCTGCAGTCAGTGAACCCTTGGCAGGCCTATTCCTGGGTCAGCGGGAAACCGCATCATCCTGGGCCCCACCTAGGGGGTCCAAACCCGTCGCTGTGGCACCAAGAGCGCCCACTACCGTTATGCCTCGAGCTGAGCCTGGAGGGAGGACTCTGGCGCGAAATGTGCCTGCCCCTCTGGTGGCTCAGCCACCATTCAAATCATCTGCCCTGGCCAAGTTGGGGTCGGTACGCCAACATCAAGGCCGTAAGCCTCTTCTTGATGCCTCCAAGCTGGAGGTGATAGAGTTCCCGGCTGGCATTCCCACACAGGCCAGGAAGGCCTCGATGTTGTTCTTGTTGCCCGTTACCATGCTGGCACTGCAGGCACACTTTCCCATGGTCGTCTTGACCACCGACCCTCGCTCTCCCAAGCAATATGATGGTCTGGTGGTGACCTCGAAGAATTGTCCCATGCCTGAAAAAGGCAAAGCACCCGTGGCCTCCTTATCCGATGAGAGCGACTATGGAGAGTCGAGCTCGGAGCATGAGGAGGAGGCAGAGGAAGGGGAATCGGCAGCGGACCGATTCTAGCGAGTATCGTGCAATAAGTGCATTGCAAAAAAGAAGGCAATCCGT